>SMSQ01021738.1:0-12033 GCA_019453375.1 Ctenoplectra terminalis | reverse complement strand
TCTCCGGTGTGTGTCGACAATCACAGATATGCTCTGGTGGAGGTTCACAACAGAAGAGTCAAAAANTTAGGTATTAAAAAGGTGGGGCACTTTTAATCCCACCAAGCTTCAAAGAGTTAAAGGGACTTACAGACCTTTTCGGACACCCTGTATATAAATATTAACACGTCGAGTGCTAAACGAATTTTGCATAGTTGGCCTACAATGCCAGAGTGAGTTGCTATGTTTTAATATAGTAGATTGCAACATGCGAATATAACATGCTTACCATTGCAAACAGAACTATTTTTATGTGTATTATTACACACTAATATCTTTACATCACTCTAATAACGATGGCAATATTGAACATTAAACAATCTTTAAACAAAGATTGTCATTTACTTATATTATATGTTTTTAATAAGTTCAAGCATCACCGATCACCGGTGACACCCACGGCGTTCAACACGTTAATACAATAAAAATGAATAACTTATAAACAGTTTGGGCGCAGTGTAATGTGCTCGCCTCTGAAATTATTGGTGAGTATGAATCTTTCTTTAATCTCTTCCGTAAACACTGCAGCATACTTGTTTTTAAAAATCGCGTCATCATACCCAAAATAATGTGTCATCCGCGCCCTGTGAACTTACAAGGAAACATATCGAACTGTCCGTCTCCGATTTTGACGAAACTTGGTGGATATGTTACCGTGAATGACCGAAATTGGAGAATGTCGATTTTCACCGGTGAATGTCAACAGATACGAAATACGTCGGTGAAAGATCGAATATTTCATTACATTTTTGTACATTCGGACCCTCTCCGGTGTGTGTCGACAATCACAGATATGCTCTGGTGGAGGTTCACAACAGAAGAGTCAAAAAAGAAGCGACTGGCTCTCTCACGCCAAATCCTTTGTTCTGCTCGGACTTAATCAGCTTTGTCAGTCTTATTATGCAAGCTTTGATGACGCGAGCAACGTTTTCTTCATTTTTTTTCCGATACCCTAATTTATACTAAATGGATACTGCAGTAAATCGTGATCTTTTTCTTGAAAAGTTAAATGCATTAATTGCGGGTTAGGTAAATCCTAACCAGAACCCTAAATTCGGTTTGTGTAAAATATAAATCTCTAACCATTAGTGCATGGTGAATGTCAACATTTACCGGTGTAAGTCAGAAATAAGGGTATTTAGCAAATATTTCGGACATACATTATACACTAAGCGACTATGCGAGTGTTGACATTCACCGGTGAAAGTCGACATTCTCCAGATTTCGGTGTTTCACTATAACTAATGGTGAATGTTGAACATGTTGGAGATTTATATTTTACACAAACCGAATTTAGGGTTCTGGTTAGGATTTACCTAATCCGCAATTAATGCATTTAACTTTTCAAGAAAAAGATCACGATTTACTGCAGTATCCATTTAGTATAAATTAGGGTATCGGAAAAAAAATTAAGAAAACGTTGCTCGCGTTATCAAAGCTTGCATAATAAGACTGACAAAGTTGATTGACTCCGAGCAGAACAAAGGATTTGGCGGGACAGATCCAGTCGCTTCTTTTTTGACTCTTGTTTTGGACCTCCATCAGAGCATATCTGTGATTGTCGACACACACCGGATAGGGTCCGAATGTACAAAAATGTAATGAAATATTCGATCTTTCAACGACGTATTTCGTATCTGTTGACATTCACCGGTGAAAATCGACATTCTCCAATTTCGGTCATTCACGGTAACATATCCACTAAGTTTCGTCAAAATTGGAGACACTTCGTTATGTTTCCTTGTTAGCGCCGTTCTAATCTGTCTAAGCTTGCCTTGTCCTGTTCCTACCACTATTATTACCTATTCCAAAAACCTTTAAGTAATCCTAAACATTTCCACCATAGGAAAATTCTGTTCAAAGTGTGTCAAAAGTCAGTATTGCTCGTATCAGTTGTAAAATTCTCGTCGTTCTTATAAAACCTCTTGTAAAAACCAACCTAGCGGTTTGAATTACCTTATGTCCATCAAGATAGATTGGCAGCAAGCTGACAGCAGATATTGACAGAATCTGTCTACAAATCCATAGTCATCTACTTCCGCATTTAATTTGGGCTCTGCAGGCGGAGCCTGCTGACAGAATCGTAAAGCAGATTGGCGGCAGATTAACGACAGATCCTGCTGCCAATCTGCCACCAAAGAACCAATATGCAGACTTTGCTCGATTTCACCAACATGGCGTCAAAGTTACCTGTGAAATATACTAAAAACGATAACTTTACATATGCACTTAACATTAGGAATCCAGCGGTTCAAATATGTAAAGACTTGCATTTATGAATTCTACGCGTCGAAAACTATTAACCCCTTGGGTACATTTGACGTCTGAGACACGTCATTCACTTTTTCCCCTAGCAGCGGATGACGTGTCTAAGACGTGAAACCAAAAATTAACATAATATGTTTCGGACGCGAATAGGCGCCAACAGTACCGGGAAGCCAACATGTTTCGGACGCCAATAGGCGTCAACAGTAGTCAAAGGGGTAAGAATAATTTTGTATTCTAAATTATCTAGTGGGAGTTAACATTTAGAGTGAGATACTTATGGAGAGCGGCTAGTCGCCCGTAGTATCACAGTGGCATCTTATGGAGAGCGACTATAGTCGCCCGTAGTAGCGAAAGGGTTAATTGACAAAAAAAAGTCCATAATTTTGTGTCCGTTAAAACGTACTTCAGCCTTAAAATGTATCAACGTAACTTACATTTGTGGAACACCATATAAATATTGAACCCGATACCGTTATAGTGTCATTCTCGACAGTTTACGAGATGACTACTACGGCGAAAACGGTTGTAGAGTGTTGATCCGTACTAAGCAATTGTTCTCTGGCTCGAAATAAGCAACTCGCTATCCCCTCTTCTTTCTTTGAAGTCATCCGCAGAGCCAGAGATCCGAGAACGAGTTCGAGGTCCGCGAAAATCGAGAAACCATAAATGTTTATGGACGAATGAACAATGACATCGTTTAATAAAAAAAAGATAGAATATGTATAATGCTTTCTCATTCTGGCATTAACAATTCCGGGATGTTACAATCTTTTCCAAAGAATAATATCGATACTAGGTCGACCAGTTTGTTGTTTGCCGCTATTTCGGGCCTGTCACTCGTTTTCCGTGTTTTCTCTTTTCCCGTTCTAGGACAACATCAAGCCGAATAGTATCCTTAACCGTTTGAGTGCCAAGGAGCGATTTTGCGCTTCTTCTGTTTCGCTCGAAAAGTGGCAGCGCTCTAGGCTGCGAAGCCGACAACCGCGACAACTCGGTTTCTGTCGATGCGCGACTTTACGGCTACAAAATATTTAAATAATATTTTTATATTATTTAAACACGCTGATATCTGTACTTATGCTCGGAAATATGTCAGAACCACGCTGAATTCAAAAAATTACAACTTACCGTATAAGAACAGAAAACAGCGCAAAAGCGCTCCTTGGTATTTTTAATCGGAGAATAAGACAAGCGCTATCGCGCCGCTTGGCATTTTTTGAGAGGGAATAAGACAAGCGAAAGAGCGCTCCTTGCCACTTTTGGACAGGAAAACAGGAAAGACACGTGGCACTCAAACGGTTAATCCATAATAAGCAACTGGCCGGTCCCGAGCGAGTTGCTTATTTAGGATCAACACTGTATTAGTAACATCTGGATAGGTAGCATTCAATGTATTATAAGTCAAGTCTGTATAGCAGTATTTAGTGTATAGCGCTGAAAGTTTTTTTTATTTATATCTCGGAAAATAATAATTGGCTGTATCTAAAATTTTATATCTGGGGACCACTCTCCCTCTCCTTTCATCTTTTCAAATTTCATGTCGATTGGTCACTGGGACCTTTGGGAAGTACATGCTACTATTCAATGCTTTTTATTAATATTTCAGAAAGTAATAATTGGTTACAGCTAAAATTTTATATTTAGAGTCTGTCCCCCCTGCTCTTCTCCCCTTAAAATTTTATGTTGATCAGCTATCGAGGCCTTTCGTTAATTTTCTATATTTGTAATTGAACTAACAAGATTTATTGTAATATATAAGTACACGTGAAAATCGATTATTGCTCGCTGCTAACCAAGGATTTCTCGTAGCAACGTACGGTAGTTTAATAATTCGCAAGTACGCAGGATGTACCATGGAAATGCCTAAAATGCAAATATAAATTGGATCAAGTGCGCTTTTATTACTGAAAATCTGCTGTTAATTTTAGCTTATACTCTGTTAGACATCGATATTCTATTTAAATTCACTATTCAGTTGGAAATGCGCATTAGAATGGTCGGTCTATTTTATACTTGATCTATGATATGTATTGCAGTTTCGTAGGTATGGTAACAATATTGATTGTTACAATTGTTGGATTGAAGAAATATACTGTTATATTTATAGTAAAAATGTGGCAAGACAGTGAAATTCGATTTGATGTTTCTTACAAGTAATATTTTTTTTATTCTTTAAGCATAATTATTATATAAACATTTATTTGTATTATATTAATAGAAGTTTAGTACTATGTGAAATGTATTAAAATTTATATTAAAATAAGGGTGTATTAAGAATATCAGAACGTGTAATAAATATTTTATGTAAAGTATTGAGGAAAATATAATTTTATATTTTGTGTGAAATAATGCAAAAAAATAACAGTAAATCAATATTCATAAACTACTTCAAATTTCTGTTAGTCAAATGCAACTACGATTGGGGGAATTTACTGTTGATAAACTTGATCTGATAGAAGATACAAAAAGAAATGCAGGTGATAATGGAAGACTTATAGTAACCAATCTCAGAATTATATGGCACTCTTTACTTCTTCCCAGAATCAATCTAAGTACGAACCAAATTGAATAATCAAATGTTTTTTTCTCGAACAATTAAAATAATTATTAACATTAAATGGAATTTATAAAAGATTTGTAACTTATTATACAATTCTAATGTATGTATAATAATTCAATTAAAACTTTGTAATTTTACAATCTATGAGTACAGTGTAATATATATAGATATAGCTTATAATATTTTACAAGATATAACTAACAAAATTCATAAAATCTTATGTAAATATGTTTTTCTATAGGTATTGGCTATAATACCTTTATAACAGTGAATATTAAAACTGTACACAGTGTTAGTATATTTCAATAAATCACAATTTTATATAATTGTTTTGCAAATAATGAAAGAGTATAACTTTTGTAGTTACAAGGAAGACATATGCAAGCTCTACATATATTAGCTTCCTTTAGAAATTGCAAATATGAATTCATATTTATAAATCAAGATTTAAAGAGTACAAGACATTATACATCTGTTATTGGTGTTTACAGGTACATTTTTTATCTAAATTAACATTGTTACTTTTTATCAAATAAGTTGTTTATAAGAAACATATTTATTTATGTTGAAAAAAATGTAAATTAAGAATATTTTGAGTAAGCTGGGTTACAAATATTCTTTCAGTATAATGATAATATATTTCAATAGCTGCTCAAAATATTCTACATTTTTGTGTCATTTAAATATTTTGTTATTTTTCTTATTTTTAATTTGAAACAATAATCTCTTAAAAATATATTTTTTAATTTATTTTTTTAAAGCTTTCTTGCTAAGAGTTGCATTTAATATTCAATTTTAAATTAATATCCTTTTTGTTTAATAGCAATTTCTATTACTATTTATAGTATTTAATAGTATATAGAAAATGTATAATTGTAACTATTAAATTGATATGACAAAATTGTTTTTGTGCAACTTAACTGATTGAGAAAAAAAATATCTAATGCTGAACTGAAATATTTCATAAGATATTCACATTCCTGATATTTTTTTTTAGTTTTCTAAATAAATTCATTTTTTATTAATTATTTACTAGATATTCCTCTAAATAATGACAAATATCAAATTTAGCTGTAGCTTCTATTTTAAAACTTCAAAAGAATTGAATTAACTTATACAATTATATTTACACTTATTAGCATATTTGTATGTAAAAATTAAACTGTTTTAATGGTAAAATGGTAAAACATTTTATTCATCTAACAAATAAACATGGAGTAAGTATAAAAAGAATATCTTATTTTGAAGTTTTAGCAATTTTCATTTACAAAATTGATTATTTGGTATAATTATGGTCTTAAAAAAAAAAGAAATTAATTTTTTTCCGTGAAAAATAAAATGTCTAATTAATTGTATCAAATGTGTTATATAAAAATTATAAATAAATTTTAAAAAATGTTACCATTATACATATTAGCTTATAAGAGAACGCTTTTGAAAAATCATATACAGTGATGATGTACGTCTGCTAAATGACCGTGTTCCATTCCCGCTATACTCTTTGTATTTTACCGACAGACATACCTCTCGAATCTTTTCTACGTTCTGCAAGGGTAAGTTGTAGATTGAAAGGTTTTCGTAATGTCAACGGAGATTAATATAGATAGAGTTCTTTGGGGTACAGTGTCTGTACGGACCCAAGATGCGGTTTGATCAGTGATGGAGAGTGGAAGGGCATCTAATTGGTAATGACATGTGCGGCGGGTCACGTCAGTCCCACCAATGACTTTGATTTTCAATATGGAAAAGATTCCAATGGTCCAGGACTAGCCTTAAGATACAGATCTGCATGTCTCGGTGGCTGGTGTTGGATTTGTGGGAATAATAGTTTGTAGCCGTATATTTGTTAGATGTCTTTGGGAATCTCAGGTTTTGGCAACTTGAGTAGCATCCTACGCAGATGATAGAATTTTGGAAAATTACTCCGTTCAATTAATAAAGTGGTGTATAGGTTTGCACCCCGCATAATATCAGACATATCTTAATACCCTTAGCTATGGAGTCCGTGTTTATAAAATCCTAGGAGTGAGAACAGAAATGTAAAAATCTTTGAACGACTAACGTCCTTTTCTATGGTCGTCACTATCAACAACATACGAAAGCAAGCTGCTATCCTCCCATTTATTGGGATATGTGTACAAGTTTCGATGCCATCGAGCTTGCATTGACTTGATAGCTACTGGCTGTCCAATTAATCAGAACAAACACTACGAGGGTAATAATCTGTTGCTGCTGCGAACTCTCTGATTTTCTCTTTTTTATATTATCGGTAAGATACAAAGATGAGTAACGCGAAGCCCAAAGTTATTTACTGTGCGATATCTGCACGTATCCAGTCTTACATTAGATACAGGTAACACGTCATCATCACTGTATAAAAAAAAGTTTCATTAAGTAAATAGTCGATTAAATATAGAAATCTTACATTCTAATATTAAAAAATAAATAAATTTGCAATTTATAAAAATTGACTGCTTCAATTATTATTGTTAATCGTACTGGAAATTTAATATAATTTGTATTGTGAAAAGAAAAAAAATCATTGAACAATGTTTTAAATATTACAGAGCGTATAATTCATCTAAGATTTACCGAGAAATTAAATTGAGAAGTGGAGTAATTAATAATAAACAACTGACTTTACTACCACAAGAAATAGTACATTCAACATTACAGGATATTTGGAATTTATCATTAGAACAGGTTGAACTCATCATTTTATTGTTTTCAGTAATTTATATTATATAAAAACGATTTATTATACAAACTTGTTTTGTTAGGGAAATATTGGAACTTTCATTGTAACAAATATACGTTTAGTGTGGTTTGCTGATATGAATTATCAATTCAATATATCAATTCCTTATCTTGTAATAGCAAATGTAAGTAAATAGTTATATTGTGTAATACATTGAATACACAGAAATATATTGAAAACTTTCAGTGAAGACTGCGGTAAAAAAACTTTACTATTTTTTTTTTTTTTTTTAATAGATTACTATTAAGAATTCAAAGTTTGGTCCAACTTTAGTCATTGCAAGTACAGAATCGAGCGGAGGCTATATATTAGGATTTCAAATTAATCCTGTTCAAAAACTTCATACACTTCACAAAGAGATTTTAATATTATTGAGAACATTTGAAAAATTTCCTATTTTTGGTGTTGATTATACATTTGAACATGAGGTAATATTATACTAATATTATTTAAAAAAATTTATTGTTTAAATAAATACATTGTTATTAATTATCCATCAATCATTACAGGTTCCATTACAGCAACAATTAAACGTAGAACAATATTCTGAGATACAAGAGAATCAAAGTGAAATTTCAAATGTGTTTGGTTATTATTTTTCCGAAGGGACAAATCGAAGAAAACCTAAGTTTTCAACGTACTTAGGTCTTGCAGCAGAAGAACCTCGAGAAACCAGTACATTGCAAAGTCTGTGGGAACTTGTGCCTCAAGCGTAATTGATATATTGGTAAACTTTAAACATTACATAAAGATCACATTCTGTGTGTAAAATTTAACAAAATGATTGATGCACAACATATATTAGTATCCTAATTGAAAATATCGTTACACATTGTATAAAATTTAACCAATAACAAATAATTACCAATCAATGATTTAACAGAAATAAAACAAATTATTGCAATAAAATATATTAATAGACATTTCTTTTTAACTTGAATTTCCTTGAATCGTTTAACATTTTACAGCTAGACTTAAGCAAAAAATATTAATATAATAAACATACATGTAATCATTATGTGAGATATGGTCAACTGCATTTTATTAGTTATTTTAACGTAACTATTGTCTTCTTTTAACGCATTATTTTTCCAAATATTTTTTATTACTTCTTTTATACATAAAAAATGTCAATGATAAGAATTCCTCAACTATCTAATGCAACTATTTTCTCTCTCTCTCTCTCTCTCTCTCTCTCTCTCCAACACTTATATTATTAACACTTTACCAAATATGTTTTAGTATTTAATTTATGGAAAAGTCAACGTCTATAAGGAATTGATAAAAAAATAGACAATTGGAATTAAAGCAGTAGTATTCTACAATATAACACTGAGTAAGTCTTTAATTGTTTAATTGCAATTTCATACCAGTTTTCAGATTTCTTTTTTTCAGTTTAACTTGGTCTACAATTTAAAGGTTGCACAACTGATTGATCTTGATTATCATCACCATCTTCATTCAGTTCAGCCTGCTGAACAGGAAATCGATATCCCATATTCATGAGCATTACTTCAAATGGATCGCTATTCATGCGAATTTGATTTGCAGATGCAGCATCTTCTAAATTTTGAATTTCCCTTTCATTTATGCTACCGTCCTATATTAAATAAATGTCAATTTAATTAAAAAAAAATCAATCAATTTATTTATAAAATCTATGTAGAAAATCATTAAATATGTGAGTACATATCAAACTTTATTTGTTTCGTGATAAAATATTTTTAATAAATAATTGCAGCACATACCTCGGGTAAAGGACTCCATAATCTAACTACTGGATCAATACCACTTGTAGCTAATAAACATGTGGATGGATGAGGTTGAAGGCAATTTACAATGCGTTCATCTCCTCTTAGTACACGTATAATGTTTGTAGTAGTACGATCCCAAATGAAAAAAGAACCATCATCTGATCCTGCCACAATATATTTACCATTGCTTAAAGAAAAATCAGTGACAATTATAAATGCATTACTAATTAATAAATTTCCAAAATGATCTATGAATTATTTTTAAAATATACATACTTCCCAAAGAAATTAGCTTCTTTTATATCTGTTGTAGTATTACAATGTCCACAAAACCTCATTTTATAATCAATTGTATTGCATCTCCATTCTTGTTCATATTCTGATATTTGTATCACTGATTGTTTCGTATCACTATCTCTACCTAATTGTATAACAAATTACATTGGTGATTGATTAAGGAGATATTTTTTAAAAATGTATACAACAAACAATTGTCAGTGTATATTGTTATACTGTATGTAATATATAAAGTGTACCTAAACTCTTTTACCATTCCAGAGAATTTTTTTACTATACTGCAAACTATTTGCAAAGTAGGTGTAAAAATTTGAGGAAAATGACTGCAGGTATGTTCCTTGTACCGAATATTCTATTGAACTTAGGTATATACTCACAAAATTGAGCATATACAGAAGCACAATCTATATAATACTTATATGTTTTAACCCCTTGTCTTACAATTACAAGTCACACTTGTGGTACAGATTATGGTTTAAATGCAATAAAGACACGTTGTATTTGTAATAAAGTTTAATTTTAACTTTATTACTAAATTACCAAATGCAAATAACTTATAATATTTTAGTGCTTTGTATTTGATACAGTATTAAAGTAGTGAATAGCTATTGCTATATGTGTAGCTACTAAAACAATAGTAAGACAAAAGGTTAATAATCAATTAATAGAAAATCTTAAAAGTAAAATAATGTACAGAGTAGAGCAAAAAGATCGTAGTACAACGGAAAAGAAAAGGGTGTAATTCTACGTGAAAAAATAAGTAGAAAATATGGTACGCAATTTTTGAGTGTAATGCTTCGTTTTTGACAAAATCGATTTTAAAAATTCATTAAATATGTGTACGAATTGGCTATTGTGCTATTCCATTACTCATTGTTTCTGTGTATGTTAGTATTCATGAACACTGACAAACATGTATTTTACAGACACAAAATTAAGCGTACATATAGTGAATTTTTTTAAATTACATAGAAATTTAATAGTTAAGTGTTGATATTATTTAAAGTTCCACGAAATATCTTTCAATGTACAGCTACTAAAAAAACTAATAACATAACTATCTGTTATCCATAAATTGAATATCAGTAACGAATTAATAACAGAATGGTTAATAAAAGAAACTGTATTTCAATACAAAAACTTGTTACAAAACTATATTTGGAAAGTAAATTTTTGTTCTGAAGTGACAAAAATAGTAGACAGAATGCATACTAATATAAAAAGAAAAAAAAATAGATAGATAGAATTTATTAAAATCTAATTTACATATGAATTAATATTTAAATGTATATTAATTCATGTCGTCCAAATATTTGAATTCCTATTATTCATAATTCCAAAGATATTTACTTGTAACAACTTCAGTGAAACACTCTTTACATACATTTGTAAATATATAATATATACCATATCAATTGCAACATAATATAATAAAGGAACACATACCAGAATCTATGGCTTCTTTTATATCCATTTTTAATGCTTTACATGCGGAGTTAGATGCATATTCGGGAAATTTTTGTTGAAAGTCTTTAATTACTTTATCAGCTTCGACTGCTTGATGTAAATCAAAGAGGCAACGAGCTAATCTACAAATACATGTATATATGTGTGTATATATATTGTTACACTTAAGTAAGCTAATACTTTATCATAATATTTAGAGATTGTTATTACCTAAAATGAGCTTTTACGTGTCCTGGATCAAGGAGCAATGTTGTTTGGCAATCTTTAAGAGCAGCATATGTATCACCATCCCTATAAATAACAAAGAATTATATTACATTTAAAATTTATGTTCAAAAAAAGTAAAACATCAATCGCATATTATGTTTTTTATATTTCTAATTAAAAATGATCTTGAAAAATTAATTCTTTTCAACTTCTCATTCATTTCAATTTTTAAAAATGTTACGGTATTTCAGATTCCAACACACAATAATAAAAAGTTCATACCAAGTTCGTTTCATGTATGCAGCAGCTCTGTTAGCAAAAAGCACGGCTGCAGTAGGACAATAACTGATTGCTTTGTTGTATAAATTAATCGCCAATGTGTATTTGTGTTGTTCAAAGCTTTCATTAGCCTAAAAAAAAGCATAATATAAAGGAAGAAATATTTATAATTAGTTCATCTAATTATTTTTTAGATGTATTATAACAAATAATTATTTAATTAAATAAACACAACAGATTTAATATCGAATAGTTCAAAAAATTATTTTTTTGTAATAGCAATGTTCTTCTTACTTGAACAATTGTATGATAAAAAAATTTTGTCAGTTTTATATTTTTATTGTTATAAAAAAAAAATTTTTAAATACATTGCATAACATAAACTTACTTGACGTTTTAATTCT
>SMSQ01021736.1:0-12728 GCA_019453375.1 Ctenoplectra terminalis | reverse complement strand
TTTTTTTTTTTTATTCAAAATGTTGCATAGTAGGTTCTTTAAATTTATTCGTTACGGAAGATCGAGAGAAAATTATTCGGAATAAACGCTTCGCTGTTCGCAACAATGCTTTTTCAAAAGTCGCGCTTCTGTCTTCGCAGTCCTTTTTTCCCGCATCGTTCTTTAACGTATTAATTACAGAAAATCAACTCTTTTCGAGTAACACTCCGCGAAGCACCAAGAAAGTTCGAAAAATATCAACTTCCAACGTACAAATTAGAAATTTTATTATTGTAACCGAATTTGTTACTCTCTCAACAGAAATTAATTTTAGATTACCTAGAGATATTTCTTTTCGCGACACATTATTGCAAATGCGAGAAAAGAATATATACCGAATAGTAAATAAGAGAAAGAGGAACGAAACTTATATTTATTATCGATTATTTTTCACCATCATCGCGACAAATTGTTGTTGAGTTTGATTCCTAAATTAATTTATTCTGGTCGCGTATATATCGGTAGCATTTAATTACCGTAGGATCAAGAGATCCACGATTTCGGGTTACAGGGTTCGATTAATGCAAAATAAGTCCGCGCTAGTTCTCACGAAGCAATCATCGTGGAGAGCCTTCGTGCTAGACGCCAGTATACGTGCAAGTATACCAGTAATAAGATCTCTATCGAGTGGTGGTCACGCCGGTAATTTTCATCTGAGACTTGTTTAATTGCACGGTCGTGTGTCGTCGTGAGGGAGCTGCATTAAGGACTAATCTACTGGATTGCCGCCGAAGATAATGTTTCAACTAGTGTAACTGTCGGAAAATCAACATTTTGCGAAACGGGATTTCAAACCGGTCTTAGAAATTTTTAGAAATTTCAAGATTTTTGGTAACTTTCGCTGGATTGTTAAAAAAAGAAATCAAATTATCATAGTTGGGATTAATATCAGGTTGATCAACAAGTTGGTGCGGTTTTCAACGACAATTGTCTTCCCGGCGATCTGAAATGCAATTACCAAAGCGGCCATTTTCAATTTCTCATGATTTTTCGTGATTTTCTGTGAAAAATATAGGTAAAGGTTTGTTCTCCTTGCTTTATGTATTTTTTAGAATAAACACGGCATCTTATAACACGGTTTCGCTATAAAACGATTCATAAATTGCAGGAACCCTCCTACACAGGGCATCCTATAACACGGTTTCGGTCTAACGCGATAAGAAAATGTTAAAAAGAAAGGGTCTTATTTCGTGGAGAATGCATTATTATTTTTATGGATAAAAATATATTGTTTTATGATAAAAAAAAAATCGCTTTTTATTTACACAAAAAGGAACCAGTTTGATATTTCAGAATAAAAGAAATAGATCGGGTTATTATTATTCTGTTACGGACAGTCGTCGCGAAACTGTTTTACTTGTTTTTTTACATATTCCCAGAAACGAATTCCCATAGCTGTACAATGAAAACCATAAACTCATCCATTTGTCCCACCTGTACGAGGAAAGTACACCCTCCTGTTAAACCGTATATTGTGTACCATCATCCCCCTTTTCGTCGCGTACCGTGGGAAGAATGCACATTTGCTCATCGATTGTTTTTCGAAGCTGTCGCTTAAACTTCAGGGTCTGACCGTCTGAAATATTTAATAATTAAGATTTTTTATTAATTCGTTTTAAACGGTGTTTGTAAAATATTTGAATAGAATTTGTAGAGTAATAGAATATATAGGGATTTGATAAAATTAATGGAGATGTAATAGAATTAATAAAATTAATAGATATTTAATAGAATTAATACAGAACTAATAAAATTAATGGAGATATAATAGAATGAATAAAATTAATAGAGATTTAATGGAATTCAGGGAGAGTTAATAAAATTAATAGAGAATTAATAAAATTAATAGAGATTTAATAAAATTAATAGAGATTTAATAGAATTAATAGAGAATTAATAATTAATAAAATTAAGACAAGGAAAAAGCAAGCGTAAATATGTATTATAATTGCGGAAAAAAAATTCTGTTAACTCGTTAACTTATTAACCGTCGTGACAGAAATTAAATTACACTGTTAATTAATATCACATTAATTGGAGAAAAGTGGTTCCCAGCGACGAAAAGCTTCTCAAAACTACAGATCCAATAATTAACGAGATAGCAAGATGGATTTAATTTAACCGCGAGGGGTTTCGTTTATCTTCGCTCGATGTCTTAAATTCTTTTGTAGATTCTTAGAGAGCTTCCTCTTAAGTATATAACATCTGCACGGATTCCATCTTGTTTCCTCGCTTCATCTTCTATCCTCGTCTACTTAATCACCGTTGCACGTGTAATAAAACAAATACAACAAACAAACAACAACTACCTCCGAACAAAACAATAAGTGTTAAAATAAAAAAAAAATATACCAATCATATTTTTTACAAAAAAATCCCCGAAACTACATTATTAAAATTTATAGATTCATAAAATAATTTATAAAATTTCTATATCAACGATAAGATTAATAAATTAAATCGCAGAAGAAATGAGATAAGAACGTATTTAAGCCAACGATGAAAATCGGTCGATTGATAAACGGCGCGCACAACATCCTCCGTATAGATCGATAAAATGGAATTGCGTACTCGTCAAGACACGACGCATCCTGGCACGTGCCAACAGGGATCCTTTTACGCGTTTCCTTCTTGCCAGACCGCTATCATGTACACAACAAGCCACGTATACTCGATACGAGAGAAGGTAGATATACATAATTTCGTGCCAGATGCATCTTAAAGCTATAATGTTTCCCGAAGACCATCGGGTTTCGATACCTTCCGCACGTGCCGTTACTTCCATCACTCGATGAAAAAAAAAAAAAAAAAAAAACTGACGCTATTTCGTAGGCTGCAAAATTCTGATGGCTCTTCGACAATTTCACTGTTCTCCATTTCTCGCTGACAGAAGATTCGGGATAATAAATCGTATATCGCTTTAATTTTATAATTAAACAGATAAAATTGTTGGAGCGGAGCGAAGAGAGAAACATCGGCCGAGAAGAGAGTATCGGTGACGAATATTGTTCGCAGCATTCGTGCGGGTTCGAGAGCATGGGACACCGTAGAAAGTAGATAGGCATGAGGCGTCCAGGAAGGAAGTGTCGGGGTCGCTCTTCCGGACAGCTGCTCTGGATATCGGCATATAGGTACTATGGTAAAGTAATCCACTATAGGACACCGTACAAGTGCCATTACTACCGGGGGCAGCAAGGGCTTCATTTAATACCTCGTGCCTCATAATTAGGATCTGGATAAATATTATATTTACTCTCCTTCTCGCTCCCTATTTTTATTTCCTAACGCTCTTTACTGGTTTTCTGCGTTTGTTTATGCGATGGTGTTTTCGTTGAACGTTGGTCGTTAGGGGGGTTAGATATCGTGAGAACAAGTTTCGTCGGTTTTCAATGTTTTTTTTTTAATATTGATAGTGCGTTATATTCTTTATCGTGGGAGGAATGGGAGAGAGGAGAGGAATCGGAGAGAGAGGCTGTAATTTGATAATGGTGATAATTGAGATGACAGAGAAGAAACTAAGTTTCTTTAATAATTAGAAAATTAAAATAATAATTCTTTCTGTTTCTTTGATATTAATAGAGCGTAGTATATTTTAAAAAATCTGTTCTAAGTAGATAAATGATCTCCATTATGGGAGAAATGGAAGAAGAGAGAATCCACGATGCAAGAAATAGAAAAGAAGAGAAGAAACCGAAGTGAGTTCGATAAATAAATAACTAAAGTGCAATTCAATAACCGTGACAACCAAAATAACAAAAAAAAAAAACTACACTACTTACGCGTTGTTTTAACGTACCCGAAAGAACAAAAATAAAAAATACCAGCAATGACTTATCTCCAAGAAACGATCTTAAAAAACAAATTCAACCAGAAGTAATTCAAAATCGAGAGCCGAGAATCATACTAAATAGTTTGCCTCCTTATCGATTAATAAAATAATTTCCCCCGATCTTCAAACTTGATGAAAGAACGTAGAAAAATCATTTTTCTCGCTTTTCCAAAAGACGCTCCGAACGCGTCACGGTTAATCAACAGAAAATTGCAATCACGCGAACGACCAGACACCACTTGCTATAGTTATTAACACAAAAGGAAAGTAAAACAGGAGAAATTAATTATGTTCATAGCAGCGACATGGTTGGGAGCCAGCAAACGTTCGAGCTTTGAGGAAAAGACCGTGAAGAATGCCGGTAGGTTAATATCTCATAATTGTCTCACGATGAGGCAAAGTGGCAATCGTGTCGTAAAATGACCGGTTATTAACATCAAGTTATTTCGGCGGACGAAGTATTAAAAATTACCTTTCTTCCTCTTCTCCTTTCTTTTTCTTTCTCTATCTTTTTCATACTCCTCTCGACGCTGAAGGAACTGTATCACGTATAATTTGTTTTCTGTGTATAAATTTAGCGATTTGTTTAATTTTGCCAGCTAACATTTGAATATTCATCATCGACGATACGATGCAATTTTTTTATTTTGTATAAAAGTTGATAAAATTCCTTCTTGAGAGGCAATTAGGAGAGCGAAGAGTTTTAGAAGCACTGTGTTTTTTTACAGTATCTTTTTTTATATTATTATATGCTCAGAAATACGGTTATTTTATTTTAGTTTTTTAAGTAATTTTTTAATAACGCTAATAAGTAATATTTAATTATATTTAGAGGCGTAACTTGTGCTTTCATTAGCTATTTTATTTTTTAAGTAATCTTTAATAACACTAATAAATAATATTCAATTATACTCAGAGGCGACCTTGTTCCTTCATCAGTTATTTTTAATAACACTAATAAATAATATTCAATTATATTTATAGGTGACCTTATTCCTTCATAAGTTATATTTAATAACACTAATAAATAAAATTCAATTACATTTATTAGGCGTACCTTATTCTTTCAGTTATTTTTAATAACACTACTAAATAAAATTCAATTATATTTATTTCTATTTCATTTTCACATATTTAAATATTACAGCACCTCCACGATTACAATTCACGAGCCGCCATTGCTACCAATCTCTCGTTTCTACCCCAAAAAAAAAAAAAAATTGCAACGACAACCTTCTCTCATAAAATACTTCAAGAGCTTCGCCTGAGAGAAATCATTTTATGCTGCCAGAAAAGTCGAAGCAGTTACCTGCCTCGTATACACCGCTATACATCCACCATGTTCCAATATGATCCTCCGGTTTAATTTCTAACTAGATAAGTGGCGGGCACGCTGATCTAATTGCAATTAAAATTCCCAGCGAAATGAACTTTTAATCGTAGATTATTAATACAGGAGCACGATACCGACCTTCCTCCGATCTTATTTTCCATCTGCAACCATTTTCACCCCGTTAAAAATCCATTTTTAAATTTTCTAAAACCAAAATAAAAAACGAACACGAACAAACGATCCCTTTGGAAAGAAACAATGCGTGTCGCGACAATGAACCGATCACGGGTATAGTTATCTCTCGGGAAGTTATAAATCCATCTAAAATTATTTACAATTTTTAACAAACAACTGAATAACAACTGAACATTTAAAAAATATTAAGATTCACGAGTATAATTTAGTTCTCGTAGCGCCATGGTGGTCATCGGTGACTAGAATGCCTCAAATGTTTATACTTGTAAAAATTAAATGAACATTGATAGTCAATAAATTTTGAATATCATCATCGCTATTAGAAAATACTTTGAAATAAAGTGTACACTATTGAACGATTAAAAATTTTTATTAGAAGATCAAAAATGAAATTAATTGTTGTTCAATCCTCTATTTACCGGTGTACCGTCCCGAACAAAACATGTGATTTCGGCGTGGCGGTCAACGTGATAAATATCAAATTGTAATTTAGTTCTCGCCAAAATTACAATTTAAATATCAAATTGTAACCAAGTTCACATCTCCATGATATCACGAATGAAACACAGTAACAGACACTGAACCAAAACCAGCTCTCGAACGCCCAGCATGTTTCACAGATAAACTCCGGACATTTGAATACCGCTACTTGTCATAACGATCTTCTTAAAAAAAAAAAAAAAAAAATGCTGGTAGTCGAACGGAATTCGATGAAAGCGAGAGAACGAAAACGATCTTACAATTGAACCGGGACCCGTATATCTGTTTACCTTGGAGCCAACGATATGGGCAGTTTGAGATCTCCGAGGAATCTCGAGTCATCTCGAAAGAAGTGTCTTCATGATCTTCACCCGTATCGTTTCGTATTTTAAAGCGTCCACGATGGCACCTTTCTGTCGGAGACGTCGCGCGGTTGAATGCGTTTCATGAAAGGAATAAAGGTGCGTGCGTTTGGGACTCGTGTTCCTTGGATTCCCGCTGCGGGATAATATTCTGCGGGCTGCTCGGAATTATTCGGTAATATACACGGAATTTATAACGCGATAAGACGGCGGGTCCTGATGGATCGACCAATCGTAGGGAAATTTTTACGCATCAAAGTGGACGGTAATTATTTTTGGGGATAAATAGCGTGGGAACGGTGAGTCGAATGTTTAATCCAGAGCGATGTGCGAACGAAGAGTGTTTGGGACAGTGCGGAAGAGGTACGAGGGTATTTTTTGAGAATGAACGAGTAAGAGTGAATATTTTTTATATCGAGTATTTTATTTTATCCTGTGACTGAATATTTTTTTTAGAATGTTGATTATCGCAAGATTGAATATTTTTTATATCGAGTATTTTATTTTATCCTGTGACTGAATATTTTTTTTAGAATGTTGATTATCGCAAGATTGAATATTTTTTATATCGAGTATTTTACTTTATCGTGTCACTGAATATTTTTTTTAGAATGTTGATTATCGCAAGATTGAATATTTTTTATATCGAGTATTTTATTTTATCCTGTGACTGAATATTTTTTTTAGAATGTTGATTATCGCAAGATTGAATATTTTTTATATCGAGTATTTTACTTTATCGTGTCACTGAATATTTTTTTTAGAATGTTGATTATCGCAAGATTTAATATTTTTTATATCGAGTATTTTATTTTATCCTGTGACTGAATATTTTTTTGAGAATGTTGATTATCGCAAGATTGAATATTTTTTGAGAATGTTGATTATTGTGTGACTGAATATTTTTTATATCGAGTATTTTACTTTATCGTGTCACTGAATATTTTTTTTAGAATGTTGATTATCGCAAGATTGAATATTTTTTATATCGAGTATTTTATTTTATCCTGTGACTGAATATTTTTTTTAGAATGTTGATTATCGCAAGACTTAATATTTTTTGAGAATGTTGATTATTGTGTGACTGAATATTTTTTATATCGAGTATTTTATTTTATCGCGTGACTGAATTTTTTTTTAACGGAGTGAAAAGATGGAGAAAATATTCCTGCGAGTTAGTCTAATATTGAGAGTCGAGAAAGAGATATCGAAAAGCAAGATTAAATACAGAATATTATTGCTGCGCCATTTCACACTATATTAAATAAATTTTTATTTTACATTGCTCGCGTAATCTGATTTATTTACATATCCGTAACGCAACATTGATAAGTTTAACTCGTGCAAGAGGGAACGTTGTTGGATTTCGATGAAACTTTGAAGATCGATAAAGAATCGAAAATTGTTCGACATTTAGAAGTGAAACGTCGATGTCGCAGATGCTACGCGAAATTCAAGCATTGGTTTCCGTGCTGTAATCAACTTTGTCTTTTGTGGATGCCTAATCTGCGATTAAGATCTCACAACACTATATTCTTCTCCTTCCAGCTTGTTACCGGTACCAGTGGCCAGACACGCTCGGCATGTGGTCGATGATGGAACCTCTAATGTTCCCGTTGTTCGCATTCTATGTGTTTTTCAGCCGTATTTACCGAGGGATGCTGGTGGACAGATGTGTAAGTGGTCTCCACTCCCCATATAGGGTGCTTCCAGTGACCTCCCATCACTGGAGACACGCCATACTCGGATTTATGCCGTTCTATTAATCGGATAAAGACGAGTTCATGATTTTTTACAAAATAAAACAATTTGAATTGAAAAATTTACAAAATAGAACAATTTACAAAATAGAACAATTTACAAAATAGAACAATTTACAAAATAGAACAATTTACAAAATACAATCATTTACAAAATAGAGCAATTTACAAAATAGAAAAATTTACAAAATAGAACAATTTACAAAATACAATCATTTACAAAATAGAGCAATTTACAAAATAGAAAAATTTAAAAATAGAACAATTTACAAAACAGAAAAATTAACTTAATTTAAAAGAAACATTCACAAAAATATTTCTCCGCAAAATACATATCAAGACCGTCTAAATAATCGACCCTCTACGGCACCACGTGATTTAAGTGTCGCATACTCCTGTATTTATATTCAAAAAAATGTATTTCCTTGAACAATAATAATTCTCTCGTCAAATAGAAAACATTGAAATATTCTACCTAACTTGCGCTTGGAAATTTTCTACACTACACACTGAAACTCCTCTTAAACTTAAAATTATACTCGATTGCAAACACTATTATTTACACTCGTGCAGATGATAAAAAATAAATAAAAATTAGCATCGAGGAACGACTAATTTCTAGCGATACCAAAATCCATCTAATTTTTGCAATCAAAAATACCGTAATCAATCGTTCTTTTTTCTCTGAGAAACGAACAAAATTCGGAGTATAAAGGGTTAACGAACTGTTCCGACGTCGAAAAGTTTGTGAACTAAAATTAACCGAGGTTACATCGTCAAACATCGTTGAATAAACGTTTCTACCCTGTGTCAGAATTCTATTTCACCCAGCCTGGTGAAATAAAATTCTCTTCGGTGCGAATCGCAGCCACGAGCTTTGATTATGGTCGGTTAGGCTGAAAGTTACGCGTAATCAAGCAACTTTGGTTCTTTTTGATCGGCGACGATCAAACACAATTATCGTGACATCAAACAAGATCGCTTGCCGAATCCTGGTTTTCAGAGGGTGCCGTGTGCGGCGAGACGATAAGATAAAGTGTTGTATAAGTTGGTATGTAACAATGGAAAATAGATTCGTGACACTTTGCGTCAAAATTGATAAGTTTGCCGACACCTGCTTATTTTCGATGTTTAGTTTTGTAGGAAAAGAGAAGAGGAAATGGAAGTGGGAATTATGTGTGTTAAATTGTTTAAGATAATTATTAACTATTATTTTCTGTGAAGGAATTAAAATAATTATTAACTATTATTTTTCTTAAAGGAATTCAAAATTTATTAGCAAACCTCTCTTAGAATAATTAATAATTATTTTTTGCCTAAAGGAATTCGAAATTTATTGGCAAATCTTTCTTAAAATAATTATTAACTATTATTCTCCCTGAAGGAATTCTAAATTTATTAGCAAAGCTTTCTTAAAATAATTATCAATTATTATTCTTCCTAAAGGAATTCAACAATCTTAAAATAATTATTAACTATTATTCTTTCTAAAGGAATTCAATCATCCTAAAATAATTATTAACTATTATTTTCCTTAAAGGAATTCAACCATCCTAAAATAATTATTAACTGTGATTTTCCCTAAAGGAATTCAACCATCCTAAAATAATTATTAACTATCACTTTCCTTAAAGGAATTCAACAGTTATTTTCTCACAGTTACTCCCAAATACTCTCAATTATTTTACTTACCTACTCCATTACAAAAAAAAAAAAGAAAAAAAAAGAAACGTGAGAAAGCATTGCAATCGCTTCGATTATCCGGTCTATTCGACGAATTGTTCCAGAACGAGGGAGACCGCGTGCTTCGCCACGTGCTACCCGATCTTATCTATGAAAATACACGAAAATAGGCTGTGCATAGCTCACCATATCGGCACGAGGTGGTAACCATAAGTGCGTAATAACCAATAGGCTTTATATGCTGGTAAAAAAAAAAAGAAAAAAAAAAAGAAAGAAAAAGAACCATATCTATCGATGGGACACGCGTCTGTCAAGTACATCTAGGTGCGTTTCACGTTGGTTAACCCTCTGTTAGGGTTGGAAGAGAATTATCTAAAAGAACACCCTATCATTATAATGTTCCGGGATACGAAAGGTTTTCAGTGATTTGCAGGAAAAATATTAGTGTGATGTTTCTTATTATACTATTAATAAAGTAATAAATTTTAATATACTGATATTTTTATATTTGTGTTTATAAAAATATTAGTATATTGATAATATAATTTGTAATTAGTACATAATAATATACTAATATTTTTATATTTATATTTCTAAAAATATTAGTATAATAATATTTATTACTTTACAATTTTTATATAATGTATTAATTTATAATGTGTCATTTTTATATTTATAATATTTTATTATAATATATTTTAGTGTAATAGTGATAATAAATTTAATATAATTTAGTATCTTAGTATATTTATTTTTACATTTATAAAAATATTAGTGCAATCTTTATAATTGGGTGGACGAAATAAAAAACGATGCGAGTATAAAAAAACATACATATAAAAAAGAACAAGAATAGATGACAGTGATCTATCGATCACATTATATTTTATTTATCTCCAAAGTCACTATATTAATTTCATTTGTGAAAATTTTTAACGCGGATATTAAATAACAAAATAAATTGTATTAAATTGAATTAAATTGAAATTAATTGAATTATTTTATCTATTAGGGTTAATTTACCATCAATAACAATTTTTTCTTCCATTCAATATTAATATTACCGCACCACCCTATCAAAAGTCTCACTTCTTCTTCCGAAACCTTAAGCATCCGGCTACCATCCCTGCAAAAAGGGATCAACCCCTCCATTCTAAACGACACCAACCTAATAACTATCCAATAATCAACTCCTCCGCCAAGAATCAACCCCAAGCGCATTCTTTCTCACCCTTCAGCCTCCTCCATTCGCGAAGCGAGACCTACACGCCACCAATTTCCCTCGAGCGTTCAAATCTGGTCCCTTTCACGCCTAGGTGTGCCAAAACAAATCCGAACGAAGCGGATTCACGTTTCGGCGGGCCTTAACCATGCACCCGTCCCAGTTACGTTCACGTTCGCCGGTCCTATGGTGTGTGAAAATGCACACGTGCCATTGGAGCTCGTGCACGAGCGGCTCGATGGTTCCAATACACCATTGGAGAATCGAGAAACGCGGAATAATACAACGCGTGCTGAAAAAGTTCAGAAACTCGCTTTAATTCGAAATATGCTATTTTTTTTAGAATCCGATTGTACATAATATTAAAAAATAATTACACAGTAATTAAATAACATTGACCTTTCGGTATATTTAATGGCAAGCGCTTCGAAATTCACGTGATTACTGTTTCTTTTTTTAGAATTCAATTTTTATTTGCAGCTATTACACATAATATTGACCAATATTTATACAATAATTAAATAACATTGGACTTTCGCTATATTAAACAGCAATCACTATAAAATACACGTGATTATTGTTTGTTTTTTTAGAATTCAATTTCTATTTCCACTTAATATACATGATATTAACCAATATTCACACAATAACTAAATAAAATTGAACTTTCTCTACATTAACCAGCAATCACTACAAAATACACTTGATTACTGTCGTATCCGTGTAGAATGCGCAAAACTGAGTTTCAACACTCGCCAATAGTTGCTCCGAAGCATTCCGACTTGTTCCTTAATTCACGAGCGCGACTCAGAGCCAACGCCCACCGTTTTCCTTTAATAACTCCTCAGCGAAGCAGAATTTTGGATTTTCGCGAAGGAAAAACTTATTCCAAATCATCTCAGGAATCACCCTTTCTAATGTTTCCTCTACTTCGTTTGAAACACCCCGTACATTTCGTATATCTTAGATAAAACTGAATCGAATACTTATGGACGATTGTGTGTGCGTACCAACACGGACGTACAGGAGCCCGGTGTACCTAAAAGTTACGAGGGTGCACGACCCTTGTACACACATGCAGATAGGGCCAGGTGGTATGACGTGGCTCTCTTATGGGGGCGCGTATGGGGGTTCTTCTGCAGGCAGCTGCAACTTGATTCCGACAATGCACCGGCACAAAAAAGCCCCGAGGAAAGACCACCGTGGCTTCGTGGCGTGGCCGGCATCGCGATTATTGAAGGGACAGGGGTGAACTCATAGGCTTAGATACTTTTCTCCTGGATTTTTAGTTTCTGGAATTTTTTGTTTCAATTTCTCGCTTTTTTTTTTTAAGTTACAGGGTTGTGTTCTTCGTTTGGGAGTTTGAGGGTTTGTTGTTTGTTAGCGGAAAATGTATTTGTTTAATTAGTGTTTTTTAAGATTTATAAATGGAGAAATTCATTCAATTTCAACATTGTTTAATTGTTTATTGCTTGTTATTGAAAAGTATGTTTCTTTAATTGGGATTCTTAAAGATTTTTATTTTAAGAAAGTGAATAAAAGATTTATATTTTAAGAATGTGAATAAAAGATTTATATTTTAAGAAAAGAAAAGATTTATTTTTGTTTTAAGTTTGATCTTTGAGAGTTTGAGAGTTCATAGTTTATTATTAAAAAAAATATTTCTCTAACTAACATTCTTAATACTTTAACTCCTAATTTCCATAAGAGTATAAGAGTTCATAGTTTATCATTAAAAAATATATTTCCCCAATAAAATTCTTAATAATTAAATTTTCAAGTCCCATAAGAGTTTAATAATTCATAGTTAATTATTAAAAAAAAT
>SMSQ01021735.1:0-12508 GCA_019453375.1 Ctenoplectra terminalis | reverse complement strand
TAACCCTATATGAATTATGGTGCAACTGTTTCCAGCTCACTCAAACTTATCTAATGCCGCAACGAAGGTGAACATTGGCATTATGGGGTAACAGTGGCAGACGCGAAGATTACATTTTTGCGGACGAGCACTCTTTCGACTCTGATTCGTGGCAGGTGGATGATAATTTCTATATGAAACGAGATTATAAATTGAATATCTAAATAATTAGATAGAAAATAAAATAGAAAACAGACAAATGCTCGACAAAACTTCGCATTGGCGTCTCCTGTTCGTTTATCGCTGTGGTGGCGACAATTCGACTTAGGAATCAAATTATAATGTTGCCGCAGCGGCAGAGGGTTAATCCTGTAGTTTTGTTTTTCATTTTTTTTCGTAATTCAAATTTCTTTGTGTAGTGTATTTGGCTTATTTTTTTTCTCTCTTTTTTTTAACCCCTATGTTGGCTATCAAAATTTTTACACTTACTTGTAACTAAAGTACTCGGATGTGCGGAACATAATCTTCCGACATTATCTTACATTGATGAAATAACATCCAAAAAAATAGGGATTTAGAGGGATTTTGCGGTATTTTCATAGGAATATAAAAAAATCTTAGAAAATTTTTGTGATAGCCAGAAATGGGTATCCGAGTACCTGGTTGCTAACATAAAGGTTAAACAAATTTGGAATACAAATCTTTTTAGTCTCATTTGGAAAACTATAAAAATAAATTAAAAAACTAATTTACGCGCCAATATAATTTCAGATTAATACAATTTTAGCTTTAATGCTATTTATATGATGAGTAAGTAAGTAAAATTAGCAGCTAATTAACGTATTAACATATGAAAAACAAGAATAAAAATCTAAAAACGACGAAGGATATAATGTTACGATAACATATTTAAAGCAAACGTAAACATTTTAATCTTTATAATACACAAAAAAATGTTTCAAAACCTACCAATGTTTCCCCAATTTTCTATAACATTTGAAACAAAACAAAATATCATCCCCAAGGTGTTTTTTCGACGATAATATTTTCGAAACATCACAACTGCATAAAAGATACCGCTTTAACAATCAGTAATACAATATTGCAGTTGGTTGATTCGTGGACTTGCACTTTCACAATCTTTTTATCCTTCCTCTGTTCAAAATTAATCTTCCATCTATTCTTTTCTTTTTCCTCTCCTTTTCATTTCACTTCTTTTTCTTTCTTCGTCACCCCCTCTCTTTCCGTCTTTCTCACTCCGTTTTGTACTTTCCCTTTTTGCCTGTTTCCCTTTCCGTTTGCTAACTCCCTTTCCACCTTTCTACGCTCTCTGTCCTCCTACTGGTGCAAGCATCCTCCTCCTCCTCCCTCTGCTGTTGATGGTGGTTGAACGCAAGGGAACAGGAGGGTTGGTTCCCAAGTTATTATTATTTAGCCGCAGATATACATTCATACGGGAGTCCCTTTAATGGACCAACTTTTATTTCCACGCGTCTTTACCGCCTCGGTGTGCACGCACACACGCGGGCCCATTCGGAAATTATTTGGCCCTGTTGGCTCGAGGAACGAGCAAAGAAAAACTCTCAACGGGGCAACTGAATGCCGTACGAGTACCTAAAACCGTCATCGAGCACGTCGTTTTTATGTTTAAGTAGAATTGCACTCTCGCCGATGACAAGCCGGTGTAGTGCATACGTACGTGCATACGTTGCTTACCGATCGCAATACGGGATTTCACGTCTACGAACTTACAATCGGCTGCCAGCTTGGTCGATAATCAATAATGTTCGAGTGTTTCCAGAAGGATTAACCGCCTGCCTGCGACACACGTTCCGAGCGAAAAATAGGGGATCGAAATTCGCGGGGGATCGTAAACGCTATAATCGAGTTAACCCTCGTATGCTCCTCGGCTGAATATTCACCCATTTTCTGTTCCTAGACACTCTGAAATGTTTGCTTTCTTTGCAATTCCATTGTAATTTTATGAACGTCACTGTAGCTGTTTTTGTGTACATCACGTTTTTGAACGGTACGTCACTATTGTGGCTCGCGTGTTTCTCAGAAGGAAACATATCGAACTGTCGGTCTCCGATTTTAACCCATTCGCTGCCAAGGACGAGTATACTCGTCTTTGGCAGGGCGTCACGCATTGCCAAGACGAGTATACTCGTTCTACTTTAAATGTGTTATAACATGCAGGCTTTTGAATTAGCAAATTTTTTGTGGCCGCAAACATAAATATAGAAATGTAAAAAACTTGAAAAAATACTACTGCTTGCAAATGATTATGTATGATAATATATGTGCTCTTACCAAGAAATAACAGAGCTTTGGTAAACAATAACACTGAAAATATAAATGGCAATGGGAATGACTTCGTATAATTTAGGCTTGGCAGCGATTGGGTTAATGAAACTTGGTAGATACGTACACCAGTCAGCCGACTTTTAAGTGAAATATGGAAGAAATGTGCATATAATATGCAAACAATTAAAATATGCACTGTGCAAAATAAAAAAATATATTTTTGGAACTCTTTAACGACAAAATTTCTGTCTTGATGCCATTTCTTTATCTGCTTTTTATAAAAATATGGCGTACATAAATATCCGCAGTCTAGTTATAAGTGAATACTGGGGCTAGTTGACTAATTTTTAACACATCTAATTTTTATGAGTAAACTATTGGTATTTTGTTGACTATTTGCATATCAAAAATTGATGCATTTACTTAGATACAGGCGCATAATTTTGAAAATCGTTTTAATCCAGTCTAGATCGTAATTTTTATTTATTCAGAATAATCAGAGCAATAAGTAATCAACAAACCCCGACTGTGGGTTATTCTTCTTATGCTATGCCTATATTTTTATTTCTTTCAGTACAAATAGGTCTACTTTAATCGTCGGTAGGTTTAGTGTTAATTTTCGCGAGATAATCATTAATTTGTTTCAATATTGCGATATAATACACCATTTATTCGATAATGCCACAATTACATGGAATCAGACAACTAACCCCGGTCTCCAATATACGATTACAAAATGATTCGATTTTGTAAATATTTAACCTAACGCGCATAACAAAAAGAAACAAGTTTTGAAAAATCAGATTACAATTTATTAACAATTCCAAATCGTTCGATTCCATACGTAACACTCCTGTGTCAAATAACTTTAACACTAGGTTTACGGGCATCGATTGGATCGTTTTAACGGATATATTGAAATACAAATTTTTTAAAATATCATTAGTTCAGTTTACTTCAAATTAATAGATTTCTATAAGCATAGATTTACTTGGTACATTTTTCTATATAAATTTCATTTTGAGTTTATATTTTCCGCGTGCATGATTGTTAAACTTAACCGTTTGACTCCCGAGCAGCGCGATCGCGCTCTTCAGATTTTGTGTCGGAAGATGCCAGTACATTTCGAGCGCTGTGGACAACTGACGGTGCAGTCACCGACTGTCGAAGTAGCGCGCTCAGATTTACTGACTCACGTACATCGCACAGCTCCTTTTTTTAATGTAGATAATACAAATAAAACATTTTGTATTTCATTGTTATCTCGTCAATCATTTTTATCGAACAAAACTTGAAATATTTATAAACTTACGGTACGCGTGTATAATAATACAGATGTATTTCATAAAATAACGAATTACAAATTAAAAATATCTTTTGTGTTACGAACAATTTAAATGGAGAGTAATACTTATCATTTTTTTCTTCGCAATGGATTAAGACAAGCGCTATCGCGCCGCCTGGGTCTTTTGGTACTTGTTTAGAGAAAGCACGGTTGCGCTGTTCGGGATTTTTTGACAGTGTTTTTTCAATACCCCTTAGGACTCAAACGAATAAGCACGAAATCTGAACTGAGTCAAATTGACGGGTTCCGTAAATCTAGTATTAACCGGGTACGAGATCGCACGATTCAAAGGTAATAAATATCNGCACTCTCGCCGATGACAAGCCGGTGTAGTGCATACGTACGTGCATACGTTGCTTACCGATCGCAATACGGGATTTCACGTCTACGAACTTACAATCGGCTGCCAGCTTGGTCGATAATCAATAATGTTCGAGTGTTTCCAGAAGGATTAACCGCCTGCCTGCGACACACGTTCCGAGCGAAAAATAGGGGATCGAAATTCGCGGGGGATCGTAAACGCTATAATCGAGTTAACCCTCGTATGCTCCTCGGCTGAATATTCACCCATTTTCTGTTCCTAGACACTCTGAAATGTTTGCTTTCTTTGCAATTCCATTGTAATTTTATGAACGTCACTGTAGCTGTTTTTGTGTACATCACGTTTTTGAACGGTACGTCACTATTGTGGCTCGCGTGTTTCTCAGAAGGAAACATATCGAACTGTCGGTCTCCGATTTTAACCCATTCGCTGCCAAGGACGAGTATACTCGTCTTTGGCAGGGCGTCACGCATTGCCAAGACGAGTATACTCGTTNAATATATGTGCTCTTACCAAGAAATAACAAAGCTTTGGTAAACAATAACACTGAAAATATAAATGGCAATGGGAATGACTTCGTATAATTTAGGCTTGGCAGCGATTGGGTTAATGAAACTTGGTAGATACGTACACCAGTCAGCCAACTTTTAAGTGAAATATGGAAGAAATGTGCATATAATATGCAAACAATTAAAATATGCACTGTGCAAAATAAAAAAATATATTTTTGGAACTCTTTAACGACAAAATTTCTGTCTTGATGCCATTTCTTTATCTGCTTTTTATAAAAATATGGCGTACATAAATATCCGCAGTCTAGTTATAGGTGAATACTGGGGCTAGTTGACTAATTTTTAACACATCTAATTTTTATGAGTAAACTATTGGTATTTTGTTGACTATTTGCATATCAAAAATTGATGCATTTACTTAGATACAGGCGCATAATTTTGAAAATCGTTTTAATCCAGTCTAGATCGTAATTTTTATTTATTCAGAATAATCAGAGCAATAAGTAATCAACAAACCCCGACTGTGGGTTATTCTTCTTATGCTATGCCTATATTTTTATTTCTTTCAGTACAAATAGGTCTACTTTAATCGTCGGTAGGTTTAGTGTTAATTTTCGCGAGATAATCATTAATTTGCTTCAATATTGCGATATAATACACCATTTATTCGATAATGCCACAATTACATGGAATCAGACAACTAACCCCGGTCTCCAATATACGATTACAAAATGATTCGATTTTGTAAATATTTAACCTAACGCGCATAACAAAAAGAAACAAGTTTTGAAAAATCAGATTACAATTTATTAACAATTCCAAATCGTTCGATTCCATACGTAACACTCCTGTGTCAAATAACTTTAACACTAGGTTTACGGGCATCGATTGGATCGTTTTAACGGATATATTGAAATACAAATTTTTTAAAATATCATTAGTTCAGTTTACTTCAAATTAATAGATTTCTATAAGCATAGATTTACTTGGTACATTTTTCTATATAAATTTCATTTTGAGTTTATATTTTCCGCGTGCATGATTGTTAAACTTAACCGTTTGACTCCCGAGCAGCGCGATCGCGCTCTTCAGATTTTGTGTCGGAAGATGCCAGTACATTTCGAGCGCTGTGGACAACTAACGGTGCAGTCACCGACTGTCGAAGTAGCGCGCTCAGATTTACTGACTCACGTACATCGCACAGCTCCTTTTTTTAATGTAGATAATACAAATAAAACATTTTGTATTTCATTGTTATCTCGTCAATCATTTTTATCGAACAAAACTTGAAATATTTATAAACTTACGGTACGCGTGTATAATAATACAGATGTATTTCATAAAATAACGAATTACAAATTAAAAATATCTTTTGTGTTACGAACAATTTAAATGGAGAGTAATACTTATCATTTTTTTCTTCGCAATGGATTAAGACAAGCGCTATCGCGCCGCCTGGCTCTTTTGGTACTTGTTTAGAGAAAGCACAGTTGCGCTGTTCGGGATTTTTTGGCAGTGTTTTTTCAATACCCCTTAGGACTCAAACGATTAAGCACGAAATCTGAACTGAATCAAATTGACGAGTTCCGTAAATCTAATATTAGCCGGGTACGAGATCGCACGATTCGAAGGTAATAAATATCGATTGGATGTAACGTTTCTATGCACGGCAATTATTGATTTGTATACAAAACTTTTTCGTGCAACGCATACTTTGCAATTTATAGAGGTGTGCAAGTTGCGTGGACCACCCTATATATAATACAATATATATATATATATAAAATATAATACATTATAATAAACGTCGTTTACCCAAGCTAGACAAGGAAATAATGGAATGTTATACATTTAAAACGATAGTAAATATGCGTTTCTAAAATGCACATAATTTTGCAGGCCGTACTCTTAACCCTCTATAGCCCGAATTTTGTCTATCAGAAAAACAAAAATTACGATTGATTACAGTTTTTCACATTGATTTGAAAATTTTTAAACTAATAATTGCTATAGATGGATCGTGGTATCGCTGCAGTAATACAGTAACCAAGTTTAATAGTATAGTAATCATTAAATAAAATTAATTTTTTAACATATAGATACATTAGTTTGTAACTTTTAAGTCACACGGCGCCACAGAGGGTTAAATTTTGCTCTGAAAGAGCCGGACGGTTAAGTGTCAAGGTATAATTTTACAAATTTATATAAAAGAGACGCAACATTGTTTGATACTCTTGTATTTGCCAGGACTTTTACTTCAATCATTATTATTCAGTATTCGACTCTTTTTGCTTACACCACTTTTACATTAAACAGGTCATTTGATACCCCACTGTATATTGTTTTATAAAATATCTTATTTCAAACATTCTCTCTACCGAAATCCTGAAAATCCTGAGAACAAAGTTAAAAGCAATTCCTCAAACTAAAACAATGCGTAATTGTGTAACAAACTGGTATTATGAGTTGAAGGAGGAGTTAAACAGAAAAGCGTAACTAAATGCAGAAAAGCTGTTGACAAAAGGATGTGTATTTCTCTAAACAATGAACCTTATTCGAATTGCATAATCGGGAGCTTCAGTGTAACTAAAACGCGATTTCCTTTCTTTAATAATTTTGCACGACAATCTATTGAACATACAAACAACAAAACTTTCAGCCTTTGACAATAGAAAATATAGAAAATATAGAAAACCTAGAAAATATAGACAATATAGAAAATGTAGAGAATATAGAAAATATAGAAAATGTAGAAAATGTAGAAAATATAGAAATTATAGAAATTATAGAAAATATAGAAATTATGGAAAATATAGAAAATATGGAAAATATAGAAAATGTAGAAAATGTAGAAATTATAGAAAATATAGAAATTATAGAAAATATAGAAATTATAGATAATATAGAAATTATAGAAAATATAGAAAATATAGAAAATATAGAAGATATAGAAAATGCATCGGATGTAACGTTTCTATGCACGGCAATTAGTGGGTATGAAAAGGTGTTAATATCAATTTGTCATGAACGAAAGAGCCGGAATGATCGCGAGACGAATCGCAGGATTTCCGCAATCGCGTTCATATGCATCGGCAGCGAAGCACGGAACCAGTGCGTGGGTGCGTGCAACGAGAATTACGCGCGCGGTTGCGTGCAGCATTAACATATAGATGCGATTCGTGACGCGAGATGCATACTCCCGATGTATGCACGCCTGCATACGCGATACGAGATGCTCTTATTCCTTGCAAGAATAGCATCCGAGGAGGAGCGACGAGTATCCTCCAGCTACTAGTTTGCAACGCTTATGAACAATGTGCCCGCGATGCTAAAAAGGGGATGCCCACGGCTATCGATGCTTTCTGCCCCCTTGCATACAACCGTACGTAATAACATGTTAGTACATCGTATCGAGGCAGCTTGCCGATGAGTTACGATTTGAGCTCGTAAATTTGCGAAAAACTCGGCTGAAAAGGTGAAATTGATGCTCAGGGCAGGCAAAAGTGTAATACCATCGCGTTAGCGTTTAATGCTTCCACGCGATTTAACCAGTTAGTATCAAAATTGATCGAGTCTATTTTTGATTCAATACGTGCAAGAAATCCAACTACTATTCGATGATTACATATCGCGTAAACTTCTGCTTTCAATTTTGAAACCATCTTTTTTTTTTAATATCAAATTAGGAATAGGTACTTTTATGTAGCTTATTTTTATTAATATCTTTGTTTTATGAAAACCTCTATCGCATACGTTATTTATAACCGTGTAAAATAGTATGTAATTTTCACTTTCTCTACTTTTTAGATGTTTAACAGTGAAACTACTAACGATTAAGGTAGACCTATTCGTACTCATAGAAATCGGAACAGGAATTAGGAAAAATACATAATATAAGGGAAACAAGTCTTTATCTATATTTATTATATTTTATAAAAGTCGTCAAAGATCTCCCAGAATGCACCGTTTTTTTTATAGAATTTCTATAAGAAGTTACAAACCGGTCATTTTGACGGCTCTGATAAATTTAGCGTTAAGTTTAACTTGTTTTTTTTTTTTTATTAGAAATCTTTCTTTGCAGCGAGCTTTGATTATACAAATTTTGATTTATAATGTACATGAATGATGCATGATACCTGTAATAAAAAAATCGTGTAACAATCTCTTCTATTTTTGTAGTGTATCGTATACGTTATTATAAATACGAAGCATAATTCAAATTTTATGTATTTTATGTATTATTACTCTTGAATGATTATCAGCTGTATTAATTTTACGCTTCAAGTAAAAAGTTAAAATATTCAGATGCTTAAAATTTTATTCGCTATAATGTTCTTCTGACATACTACAATACTAACATGGCGTTAGCTTAGGTTACACACAAACGCCAACTCTACTCGCGTTCATTTTCATTTACTAGTGTAATTATAAGCTACAGCAAGCTCGTGAGCGATGGCGTCAACCAACATAAATTTTACATTCACAAGATGAAATCTGAGAAGAGGGACGTAATATAAAACCCTAACTCGAAAATGTACATCATACACGAGAAATGATAGTTCTCGTTACAAAATATTAGATTGTTGCATATGAGATGTCCAATTTTATGCGATTATATAATTAAAAGTAGCATTGTGAACATAAAACTCGAAGCTGGCTCGATTGAACGTGACTGATAGATGGAGAACTGTTTTAAAATAAAATGGCGAACAGTGAAACAAAGCGAACACTCGATAGAATACTAATTCAAGTGTTCTTTTTGTATCAATTTAAATTATACCACGATGCAATGGAAGTTTCTGGTAATATTAACACTGCTTGTAAAAAAAAACAGTTTGTAAACGAACAGTTCGACGTTGGTTCGAAAAATTTCACACTGAAGATATAAACCTCGGAAATATACCTTGTGGTCTCCCTAAAGAAGTGATCAACTATGAACTAAGAAGTCTGGTTGAATGTTATACTTGTTAAAGTATACAAGATATTGCACACGAATTAAGAATGCATTGTATTTAACCCTTTTAGCACCGAGCGAAAAGAGCATACCTAGGCGAAGAATACCGGACTGAATCGACGATTTGTAGAGGTTTGCGAAAATGCTCGTAAAAACCAAAGTAGGCGTAATATTTACGAAATTCAAAAAGCAGCATATCGCGAAATGGATGGAGAATAAATCGATGCCAATGGAGTTTCGATATTTATTAAAAATCATAAGAATAACATAAATATAAGACATCATGAAAATCTTTCTTTCAAAACGTAATTGTGTTTCTTTGAAGACGTTGACGGCTTATGAACACTGACTGCACGTTCGACGGATCAAGAAAGACTGAAAGAGATTTTAGGCTCGCAGTGTTGCACGGATGACACTTGAGTTTTCTGATAACTATCGAAAACAGTGTAAAGATTGCGATTACGGTCCAAAGAAACTATCTCGCGTCGACGGATATCTCTATTCTATTCTACCTTATCTTGGCACGTAAAAACATAGAATATAACAAAAAGTTGATATAATAAACATTTTTTCACTTGTGTTGCATCGAATATGAACCATTTTAACATTTTACGAAGTTATACTTAAACACAGATCTCTTGTGATGAGCATAATATGGCTCTAACGGAGGCGCAACGATATATCGTCGTTGGTATTTTTGGCGAGTGCACCGAACCACGATATATCGTCGTTCGGTGCTAAAAGGGTTAATCAAAAAATAATAGTTGAAAGTTTTATAGATAATTCGAACATTTCGTTCGCAACAACTTAATATAAGTACAGTGGGTGCTCAAATTATTGTGACCACTTGGAAATAACTACTTATTCAAACTTTGAGCGAGAATGCAATTGCAAGTACACTTGAAACAACACCTTTTTCAGTACAAAAATTATTGTTAGGTGTTTAATAATGTGTAACAGTGATTTTAAATTTGCTACAAATTATTTAAAAAATTGTTAAGATATATATCATGATTCGTTGAATTAAATTTAAAGCTAGAAAATACACATATTTCGTAAAAGATGCAAGTAAAAATTTGATTCGAGTGTAACTTCATCCCGTAATAAGATTTTCAAAAAAGTTGCTGGTCTTCAATGTGTTAATAATGTATAACGATGATTTTAAACTTGCTACAAATTATTTTAAAAATTGTTAAGATATATATATCATGATTCGTTGAATTAAATTTAAAGCTAGTAAATGTATATCAAAAATATAATAAATGCATAAACTGCTACTTAACCCTCTATAGCCCGAATTTTGTCTGTGGTATCTTATTACTTTGTGGTATCACTATACTAATACACTAATCAAATTAGTGCAGTGATAACTAAAGAAAATTAATTTTTTCAAATATAGATACATCAGATTGTAACTTTTAAGTCANTACCTAGGCGAAGAATACCGGACTGAATCGACGATTTGTAGAGGTTTGCGAAAATGCTCGTAAAAACCAAAGTAGGCGTAATATTTACGAAATTCAAAAAGCAGCATATCGCGAAATGGATGGAGAATAAATCGATGCCAATGGAGTTTCGATATTTATTAAAAATCATAAGAATAACATAAATATAAGACATCATGAAAATCTTTCTTTCAAAACGTAATTGTGTTTCTTTGAAGACGTTGACGGCTTATGAACACTGACTGCACGTTCGACGGATCAAGAAAGACTGAAAGAGATTTTAGGCTCGCAGTGTTGCACGGATGACACTTGAGTTTTCTGATAACTATCGAAAACAGTGTAAAGATTGCGATTACGGTCCAAAGAAACTATCTCGCGTCGACGGATATCTCTATTCTATTCTACCTTATCTTGGCACGTAAAAACATAGAATATAACAAAAAGTTGATATAATAAACATTTTTTCACTTGTGTTGCATCGAATATGAACCATTTTAACATTTTACGAAGTTATACTTAAACACAGATCTCTTGTGATGAGCATAATATGGCTCTAACGGAGGCGCAACGATATATCGTCGTTGGTATTTTTGGCGAGTGCACCGAACCACGATATATCGTCGTTCGGTGCTAAAAGGGTTAATCAAAAAATAATAGTTGAAAGTTTTATAGATAATTCGAACATTTCGTTCGCAACAACTTAATATAAGTACAGTGGGTGCTCAAATTATTGTGACCACTTGGAAATAACTACTTATTCAAACTTTGAGCGAGAATGCAATTGAAAGTACACTTGAAACAACACCTTTTTCAGTACAAAAATTATTGTTAGGTGTTTAATAATGTGTAACAGTGATTTTAAATTTGCTATAAATTATTTAAAAAATTGTTAAGATATATATCATGATTCGTTGAATTAAATTTAAAGCTAGAAAATACACATATTTCGTAAAAGATGCAAGTAAAAATTTGATTCGAGTGTAACTTCATCCCGTAATAAGATTTTCAAAAAAGTTGCTGGTCTTCAATGTGTTAATAATGTATAACGATGATTTTAAACTTGCTACAAATTATTTTAAAAATTGTTAAGATATATATATCATGATTCGTTGAATTAAATTTAAAGCTAGTAAATGTATATCAAAAATATAATAAATGCATAAACTGCTACTTAACCCTCTATAGCCCGAATTTTGTCTGTGGTATCTTATTACTTTGTGGTATCACTATACTAATACACTAATCAAATTAGTGCAGTGATAACTAAAGAAAATTAATTTTTTAAAATATAGATACATCAGATTGTAACTTTTAAGTCACGCGGTCCCATAGAGGGTTAACATCTATACTATTAAATCACTATATCACTGAATTTAACCCTCTATAGCCCGAATTTTGTCTGCTTATTGGAGAAAAAATTAAGATTGGTTACAGTTTTTCACTTTGATTTGAAAATGTTTAAACTAATAATTACTGTAGATGGATCGTGGTGTCGCTACAGTAATACAGTGATCAGATTTAATAGTGCAGTGATAACTAAACAAAATTAATTTTTTAAAATATAGATACATCAGATTGTAACTTTTAAGTCACACGGTCCCATAGAGGGTTAATGATGTTAAAACAAGTAACAATCAAGGAAAG
>SMSQ01021732.1:0-27832 GCA_019453375.1 Ctenoplectra terminalis | reverse complement strand
AATTCGTATCTAAGATTAATTAATACAAAATTCAATGCAAAAATATTGCTGCAATTAATACAATTGTTACGTTTCAAATTTATGGAATGCGCGCAAACTTTTGTGTAATAATTAAAATCCGCAGTAATACATTTTCTTATTCGAAACTTTTAACGTCGCATCAATCCCGTATAGCGTTCGTTAACAACAATGCTAAGAGTTGAAAATATAACGTAGGATATAACAAAACGCGATCATCGGAAACATAAAACTTTCATTCCTCATAAAACAACCCTAATCGAAGCCCTTGAGCCTCCGATCCATCATCAAGATCGTCTGGCAGCTCTGAGGTGCAAAGTTCGCTCTAATATCTCGAATTAGCCGATGTATCGCTGATTGAATTAAAAATAAAGCGGCCGTTTTATCCATTCCACGGACAATGTATCGAAGAGGGCATTGATGTTATCGGTGGCAAATGGATTCACCTGAATAGATATACGGCCGCACGAAATTCAGTTAAAGCCGAGGAAAATTGAGTCAACCGTATGCGGCCCGCTCGAAATGCAAAGATATTCCGCATATACGCGTTCCCACAATTTCTTTCGTAAGGGGTTCAATGTCCTCTTGCCGCCCCGATTTAATTGGCATCGCCGATCGCCGGCGGAAGTTTGAATTTCAAATGCGCTCGCTTAAAAATAACGCGGCAAACGAAAACGATTTGACGCGGTATAATACCGTTAACCTTTCCCTTTTATACATTTCAAACTAAACCGCCCCGATCGATCCACGTTTTCTTCTGTATTCCTCTGAAACGTTAACACCGACACGCGAGTTCTTTCCGATCGATTCTTGTAAAATAGGCATTTTATTTTTCATCGGTGGTAATTTTGTACGGTTATTTATAACGCGATGGGTACATCGATGATTAAATTAATAATCGTATTTAATTAACAGGGCGTGATAAGTTACTTATTTTCTCGCTTCCTTTTTATTTCAATCGCTTTTTTCGCGATTCTAAATATTTGATAACAAACGAGATTATTCGTATAATTTGTTCTATCGATATATGCAATTATTATTATATAATAAATTAGGTATTTCGTTGCTTCCCTTGTGATAACAAAGTTAACGTATTCATTGTTAATTAATTGCTTGTTAAGTTGCTTTAGTGTTTTCATTCGAATAAAATTGTTACTTGGAAGCTTCCTGAAATTATAAACACTGTAATTTGACGCAACGATTTTAAAATCAGTAAGCTAAACGTGTTTTTCGATATTGATTGAAACGTCTCATCGATTTTTTAGTTTTCCTTTTTATCAATTTAATAATTATTTATCGACGCTAAGCATTGAAAATAGTAATTCGAAATCGATAACGTGGCACAGTGGAATCACTGAGACACCAGCCAATTTCTGTAATCGCGAATAGAGCCGCAAGATCGGTAGAATTAGTAAGAATCGTGGGAAAAAGGTCAATCGCAAACGAGACCACGGGGTCATCTCCTTTTTCTTTGAAAAAAGAATTTATTAACTTCCCACTTCGATCTTAAGATTTATACGTGACAATAGCGAACGCTATTACGCGAGGAAAGTATGAAAAATATAATTCCTTAGTTATGACATTATTTTATTCAGGACAATTCAGGAATTATCTATAATAGACCAACGCGCATGAAACATTCTCTGAAATATTTAGTGTATTTAATTTTTGAGTTTCCTTTTGTTAATATTACACGTTCCGTAAATTTAAGATACGTTGAAATAAAAAATGAAAAGATAAAAAAAAATTTGAAATAAAGAAATAAAAATAGAAAAGAAAACTACCAATTTAATTATTTTTCTCACGATCTGTATACTTTTAAATGCAACGAATATTTCTATCCAACTATTAACAACGATTTCCACCACGCTTGGAGTAATTTCGATCAGAAAGATCTCGCAAATTGTTTAACAAACCTTAAATAGCAATTAAATCGAAATCATACCAATTGTTTGTCTTTCTAATTTGCTTTTCCTATCGACTATGGATGTAATCACAATACCGACCCAAACTCGAAAGGTTTTAGATAAGAAAATGTGCCAGCGTTTCGTAAAATACAACACTCGGGTCCCCCATCGAGTTGCGTTTTCTGAGGCATTACTGTATCTCCATAAATCAAGCAGCGTAGCACGCTTTCTAACAAGTGCTCGAGAAAGGGACGAAAGTATTATAACCACGGGTTGGAAATTCAAATGTTGGATCCTTATCATTGACTCCCGGAGACTCTGGTTCGTGACGCGAGTCCGAGGAGTCGAGATGAGATTATCTTCAGAGGCAGGAAACACTGGAACCTTTGCCCGAAGTATGTATTTCGCCTCGTAACGGGCACCACGATTAAATTTAACCGAGCTTATAAGCTCCTCCATTATCTCGCCGATTTCGAATAACAAGCCAACGAAAGTTGGACAAGCACGAGATTGGAAATCGTAAGTGCATCGTTCGGCTGACGAACGGATATTCAAAGTACTACATCAGTGGTATTTTTTTTTTTTTTTTTTTTTTTTAAGTGACATAAGTTCAATTTTGAAAAAGGTAGATTAAAGTTACGTTCGGCTACGGTTACTTTCTTTTTATATTCATAATAAGAAGGTTAACAAGGTACAATATTTAATAGATTAATTTAACAAATTTGTTACATTAAATTGTATTGTTTTTTTTTTTTTTTTTTTTAATTGGTATAAGTCCGTTTGATTATTTCAGTTACACACGAAAGGCCTATTTTTATATTTGTGATGACAAAATTAATACGGTACAATCTCAAGATCGATTAGTTAAAAAATGTTCGAGATTTAAATAGAATTGCAATTGGTACGAGTCCGTTGGATATATTTAGAAAGAAATTTTTTTTCTAAAGACACCGTACGTTACACCAACTCTGACGTCCACTTTGTCATGAATGCGGTATAAAAAAAGAAATGTACGGAACAGATATTAATAACAATGTTCATTAACGCTGACGACTTTCTAATTACCATTTCCAACAATACATAAGCGTAGAACGAATTTAACAAACCGACAAACTCTATCACAACGATAAGATACACTCAACAGAAATAAACGCTGAAAATTTCCAGTCAGCGAATGATGGATGGCACTAAAAAGATGGAAGCACGGTTGAACAGTGTGATCGAGCAGGCTTGGAACACGATCAGTGGGTCGATTTCGTCTAAAATTCTCAGCGCTCCTCAGGACGTCCGTTCTTATCGTCGATACCGTAACTAAAGCGACAGGATGGGGCGCCATATTGAGAGACCGAGCGAACGCCTTCTACCCCTTTCCTCTGATAGTAGAACAAAGGAAATACGCGAAAGCAGTGGCGATAGCAAAGTGGTTTTCAGTCAGAATTTCACCGTTGCAAAATTCTACGTATCCAAATAATAATTTTTTGCCTTGGTCTTTCTTTCTTCTAAATCAATTTTAGCGTTAACCAGAATTTTATGCAAATAAAAAAACATTATCTTCAAACGGTTCCGAAATATACGATATTCATGGAATTCGAATTTTTGTAATGGTAAAAATACCAAATGTAATTATATTCTAATGTACGTTCTTATTAATTTATTCTTCTAACTACTGCTCTATAACACAACCCCCGCTAATAGGTCAATTCCAAACATCAGGAAACAAATATTAAGAAACAGAATTCGAAAAAATTTTCCACCATCCCGAAACCAGAATACTTCTCCATAGAAAATACCCACCACTAGGAACTAAAAGCTTCAGAACATGAAGGTGTTATAAATATATCACAGTAACATATTTGCACTGAACCGAGTGTAAAAATTATTCTTCCATTTTTTATCCAACGGTCACCTATATTACCAATATTTAACAAATTCTTTAGACTACGAGATGACACAGAATAAATCTATGCGAGAAAACACAACGTACCACGATCGTCCACCAAGAAGACTCAATTTTCACTAAAATTCGAAATAACCCTTCATCCTCTTAAGCCTTCGACTCTGTAAATCGGGTCAGAAAGCGACTCGCTCGACGTTAGGGGAAAAAGCGAGCTGCACCAAGTAGATAGGAGAAAAACGAAGCTCCGACGAGCCATCGCCATCGGAAACGAAGAAACAAAACGATCGGTCAAACGAACAAAGAAGAATCTGGCCAACGTAAAATTGGGAACCACTGTCGAAGATAACCAATGGTCCAGAGTGGCGCACACGCGTGCTCGTGCACGCACAACACGTTTACACGGCCACATGTATGTACGCATACACACATCTGGCTCTCGTATGGGATCCCTGTAATTCCAAGAAGCGTACAGTCGTTGGAAAAAGTGACGGGTTCTCCGACAAACTTGTGCTGGGCCACCGGTTCATGGGGGCGGAGGGCGAAGGAGAGATGCTGATGGAAATGTGCGCATTACCAGTCGAGCATATTCATGAAAGTTCCTTGACATCGACGCCGCTGCAGGCGAATGACCAAACGGAGCCCAGGAGGTCCCGGGTGCACGAAGAAAAACGTATTGTCAGCCTCTTCGGCCATTGCGCTTCGAACGAGGCGATATTGTGTAGACTGATACAGTTTCCGTCGCTTTTTCCGATTGTGGATGAACTGGACACTGTATAAGTGTATGTTGGATTCTTTTGGCATGATTTTTTAACGGGTTCTTTTTTTAATTTTTTTTCTTTTTTTTCTTTTTTTTCTTTATTTATTTTTTTTTTTTTGTTTTTTGAGAGGTTCTTTGGAAAAATTTTACGGGCGTATTTCTGTTTTAAAAAACGAGACGTGTACAGGGAATACGATTTTTATTAATGTTTCATCAGATTCAGGATTTTGCCACTTGAAGCATTTTTTCTTTTTTTGTTTTTTCGTTGAGTATCTTGAATGTTATGTTATTTCTGGATGTTTGGAAATCTGTGAGGTTAATTATTGCATTTCTTTTTTATTATAAGCAGTATTTTATTGTGGGATAATGTTTGAGGTGATATATGTGATGTGGTTAATACGTTTATTCAAATTTATTTATCATGCAGTGTTTTTTTTTTTTTTCTTTTTTTTGATTAAATTACGATTGTATGTTTAGATAAAATGAAAATTGGATTTGAGAATTTGTTTGTTACGTTTGTATGTAATTCGGGATGATTGGGTAAATATTTTTGCTCGAATCTAGCTTGGAGATGCTCGAAAATTAGGGTTGATCGAATAAGAATGTTATTTCTGTCTTAAGAATAGATAGATTCATAATCTCTTTGTTTCTGAGTTTATTTACATTGTGTGATATTTTTCTACTCCCAATCTCAAAAATTTTTTACTATCTATAAGATACATCTATCTTAAGTTTCAAAGAATGCTAATAATTGAAAGAATTTGATTTCCATTTTTGCATAACACATATCTGTATTTTATCTACTTCAAACAGAAGGTTCTTCTTAAAATAGATATATTTATCTGATGTCAAATGTTTTCCTGGTGATTAACTAACGCAATAAATAATAGTAATAGATTAAACAGCGTGAGGTAGATCAGAACCGATCGAATCACCGATGGTCAAAGGTGGTGTGGAAACTTTTCAGTTTATGAATAATACACATCTTGTAAAATTTGCAATTATCGTTTGTAAACATCTCTGTACTATAATTTTACAACTCGTACAATACCAACCTACTGTGCTACACTTTTTACCACTACATTTTTAACATCAAAACTATCAACCATTGAAGTATACCAATTTGCACCAAAGAAATGGAAATGGAAAAACGCAAAAGAAACAAATCTCTGACCATTTCACAGAAAATCACAGAAAATCACAGGGAATACTCAAAAATGTATTATTAAACATTTATACAATTTTAATTCTAAAGTAGAAACCAGTCGTCCGACCGCTTTGGTAGTTTGGCTCTTAAATCAATCTATAACAATAATCAAATTATTTTTTCGCGTATCCACACTCTACACCTTCTCCACATTTTCGAAACCAATCTCAGAGTCGAGCAATATTATAATACACGGTACTCTCGCGCAGCATCGTTTCGCGCACGCGACAATAGGCTCGCAACGAAACGGTACGTAAAAATTTATCTATGACAAGGCCGTTTGTCATTCGTATACTATAATTATTCGTGCAAATCAAGCTGTATCGCATCTACGTGTGCACACTATTGTAACCAACTTGCATAACAACCATCGATGACGCAACCGTTCACCATAAACTGTACAGCCACCAATAAATTTGGATGAACGATAAAACCATAGGCAGATTCCTTGATATAATTTCAGATAAAGTTAGCGGTAGAAATATTTTCCCCGATAAGGATGTTTTTTTGACAATAAACTGGCTCGTCTTATCTCGTGCACACGGTTCCCGGAGCAACGATCGCCTCTCCAAGACACGGACACACCGTCGATCCTTCTTCGCCATCGATTCCATGACTCGTGTTCGAACGGTTCTCCCCTTTTTTTACTTTATTTCCGTATCCGTTAGCATGAAAGAAGGATATTCATGAATGTTTTTTATGCGGACCAGCTCGGTACAGCCGTAAAGGGATGGCGAGAGGAGAGACAACGGGCCGTTTGTGCATTTCTGGTGACGTTCTCCAACCGGTCGGCTCTTCGAAGGGCGTCGTGTCACGTTCCAAACGCGTCTATTTGCCCTTTGATAAGTACGCTTCGGTGTTCGATCCGCGTTCACCCTGGAATACGACACGGGAAGTTCAACGGAGATCGGTATTGCCGATCGTAAATTTTGCTGCGCGATTTGCTTTTCAGAACACCGTTCGGTGCGAGAAGGTAAGGAGGCTTTGGTTATATCTTCTTTCGCGAGACAATGGAATACCGTGTGGATGTACAGGGTGAGGAATGTAAAGTGTGACGAGCTATTATTTTTTTTTTTTATTTTTTGTATTTTTGGAGATAGATGAAATTTTGTTTTAAGCAGTTGTGTTATTGTTTAAGTGTTGTGTTATTGGTAACGTATTGCTGTTCAGTATTTGAAGGGTGAGAGAGGGTTAAGTTCTTCGGAGACACTTGTTGGATTCATAGGTAATCCTTTTATTATATAATTGAGTAATAAAGAATTGAATAAATGTTTAGAAGCATCGGGATACTGAATTTAATATTTTCTGCCTTCGTCTTTAAATAATTTATCTTTTTTTTTCGTATGTAAAATAAGAAGTAACGTTGTATAAATTTATTATGAATTTATTATATTGGATTTATTGCTTTGCGTTAACTTAATTTAGATTTAAGACAGATCTTGGTCCTTAATTCGCACAATTCATACATTTTGATAAATATTTCTTAAGAAATGGAGGATGTGATTAAGAAAAAACCAAAATATTATTTGTGATATGAAATTTAAGACATACTTTCAAATTAAAATATGTCTTGAAAGCATGAAAGTTTCTTTCTATTATAAAAAGATTAAAAATAATTTAATAAATTTATTCATAGTGCTCTAAATATGAATTTATACAGAATTTGAACGATCTTTTAGCAGCACTGTTTATATATAACAAATAAAAAATTCCTTGACGTAAATTGTTAATTATTTTTATCGTATCCAACCTTTATTTAAAAAACAAAACAAAAAATATTCGTGCACGTATCGCACGTCCTTTAAATTATCTTGTTTAGTTATACATTGAAGACACAACATAAACGTAAGACGTGAAAAGCAGCTGTTGCTTTTAACAACATACGTTCCGATAAGTAATCCGTTTTTAAATATAAAACCGCATCGCAGTCGAACCGACTTATCGGTCTTTATTTATTTAACAAATGAAAAATTCTTATCACTCTGTTTACGACCTATCCTATTTTATTAACAATGCACTTGGCTTCTGACGACTTTTGCTGACATCTTTGTACATTCCATTTGGAAGTCAAAAGCACCAAGCATAACGACACGGAATTGTACAGTATTATTCGAACATTTGTAATACAAAATAAAAAAAATTTAACAACACTGAACATAACAAATAAATAAACAAATAAAATAAAGAACTTTCATAAGTTACGAAACAGACACGCAATTCTAATTCCAAAATACCGTCGCGACATTTTACAGTCTAATTAAGTAACTGTTGTAATAAAAATTTATAACATACACCACTTCCCAAAATACGAATAAATTTTACAAAATTATATAATTATATGAATATAGTATTTCAGAGAAAAACAGAAATAAGTACAAGAAATGTTGCAAAATTTAACTCGTCAAAATTTATGTACACAAAATGTGTTCGTGCACATCGTAAATTTGTAATCGCAGATTCAATAACTCCGTTTGATATTTTCGCATAACAGGAATTATCGTCGCTTGTTCAGCAAACAGAAAGCGTACGATATCGTTGAATTTCTTCGGCATCGAATTCGCGTATTGCACGTTGCACTTTCGCGTGATGCAGCTGACATCTTGGCGATTGCGTTCGCGTAAACAAGATTCAGTTTATGCAAGCGGAAAACAGTGGTCAGCAGAAACAAAAGCGACATTTGGCCGATCTCTTCCGTTTTTTGTTCGTCGAAAATGCAAAATATTTCAATTTCATGGAAAATGCATCGGTCTTGTCATTTTGTTTCAATATTTAAATCAAGAAACTAGTAATTCACCTCGACACAGTTTTTTGCCGAGTCAGAAACAAAGAGACAATTTGATTAAACAATTTTATTAACATTCTCTCCATCGAGTATCGTTTGATATATTTTACTACACCGTAGAGGAGAACATTTGTAATTCAATTTTTTATCACGACTCGTGTACACGTCGGAAAGAAATGCAGTTTTAAGAGGGACTGATGAATTAATCACTCTTTACACGGTAAATTAATTGACAGTTATCAGAAACAATTTTAATCGTTCTACCGATTACGAAACGCACCTCGTTAAATACATTTGCATAATAGTATGAATCGAACCGCGGGTAGCGCAGCAGCCAAATGAGTTACATTACAACTTGTACTTTACAATATCGATAAATTATCGCGGTACTACGCTCGTGATAACAGAATCAAAAGATTGATTTCCTTGTCTTATTAAAAATTCTGGAAACAATAAGATACAAATAAATCTTATTTACAAAAATTTGTTACAGTTCGACAAATAGAGAATTTTATTTTTAAAATAATTCAGCGTTACAAGATGAAACAATCCTTTTTGAGATATCTTATTTAAATAATGACCAATATTTGAAAAAAAAGAAGAAGAAATTCCGTAAGAGAAACTTCACGAAGCAAAATACGAGGAAAGTAAAGCTGCGTCGAAATTAATCGCGAAGAAATTGCCAACATCCACAGAAGGTATGTAATGATTTCCGTTTCGGAATGATCATTACCGAACGGATTGCTCTCTCCTTCTTTGTTCGTCAATGACGCTGCTGATGCCACGTGGTGTCGGATCACGTGCATGTATGCACGGCTAGCTCACACTCGCACACAGAGTGCACGTGATGCACGTAGCACACGTATTATACAAGCAGGTATATCGGTTTGCGAATGCTCGACGAGCAAAACGGATTCTCCTTTGTTCGCCAATGAACGTGCAACCACGTGAATACAGGGTCAGTCTGCCCTCTGGTCTACTTCATCTTAATTACGCCCAGGAAGGTCCTTAACCTTGCCATTACCAATTCCTTTCTTCTTTCCTCCTTTCGAAGCTTCGGTACATTTCTTTCCATTATTTTATTCCATTTATTTGTTTCGTTGTTTCAAAATAGCGGAGAAATATTCCTATTTTTCTTCAAGCAATTTTTGGTTTCGCACAATTTCAAGGTATTCGGTTGGTGCTTGTAATAATTATTTTGTTCGTGACGGATATCTTGCTGGAATTATTTATTGTAATTATTTAAAAAGTGGCGGAAGAATAATAGCTGGAATATATTATAATGCACGACCGAAATGCGAGCAACGCACGAGTGTTGATGGAAACCGAAGGGTGCCATTTTGTTAGACGATAATACTGGATCTCACGTTGCACGGGATAATTAAAGAAAAATTACGGTGATTAAAAAATCATGTTACACTTTATTACAAATGTTAATTGGATTTATTACAGAGAAAATAATTTGAAAATAGGGTGACTATGCAAAGTGTGAGCTAAAAATTCTTCTAAAGATTGTAAGATTTTAAATATTAAGAATAATATATAAATATCAACAACAGTTCAGCTATTGAAAATTGTTTCTAATAAATGCAGAAACCAAAGAAAAACAATATTTTTTTATCTACACTTCCCATTACGTTTCATTTTTTTCATTTTAATCGTCGGTAGCTGAAGCGTTGATTCAGTGATAACTAAATAAAATAAAATTTGAAAAACATAGACGCATCGATGCGCGACTTCCAAATTACACGATGAGCTAAGAGCTATAAAAGAGGTAAGGAAATCTTCAAACGCAGCGATCTCATTCTGTCGGTTTCTCGTTAACCATTCAATGGACCAATCTTCGCGTAGTTTTCCCTTCACGGTCGTTCATTCGTTTCTCGCGCGGTTTTTGCCCGAGCCCCGACAAATCGTTACCGCTAAAATTACACGGACCACGGCAGGGTGTAACAGCAACAGGAGTTTAGGTCGTGTTGCAGGAGCGAGCGGCCAACGGATCGATTCAGGATGTAACTCGTTACGATTTCGCCGTAAATAACGTCGTAACGAGGGAACGTGAACGGCTCGCGGGTCTTCGCGACCGATTGAAATGTAATCGCCGCCCTCGGAGCGAAACGCGGACTAAAATAGCGAGACGCTTACAATGAAAAGCGTCCGGGGAACATCTGTTCCGAGGAAACATGGAGAACGGAATGCTGAAATATCGCTAACGAGATTTAAGGCTGTATATTATTACTATTAATGAATATATTATTTTTAACAACCCAAGACGTATAATTTAATGACACGATGTAACAAGATGCTACGATATTTATACGACACGATTTTTATCTCGCTGTCCACCGTGCACGTTAATTAATTATTTGTCGGGATAAGAGGACGCTTGCTTGAAAAAGAAAACGATATTTCGATGACAGGCAAGATTGGATAGGACAGTTTCTCTGTTTGGATAAATATTTTTGAATATAGATCCCTGGACGGACGAAATAGATATGTAAGTGTGTAACATGCAAAATTGTAGTTACAACTTAAGAATCTATGTATTTTTTCAACCTAGGAATTTAAGTATCTTGGAACTCTGTAAGAAGTCCTGTAATTTTAATCTTTGTCAGAACTTTGGACGTTATTAGAGTTTCGGAAATTTGAACTTTACATTTCAGAATTCAGGACGGTTGTGAAACTTTGTTGTTTCCATCGTCGTAACAATTATTTAACTTTGCAATTAGTTTGAAATCAATTTTGTTATCTAATTTTGAAACTCTGTAAGAAGCCCTGTAATTTTAAACTTTGCCAGAACTTTGGACGTTATTAGAGTTTCGGAAATTTGAACTTTACATTTCAGAATTCAGAACGGTTGTGAAACTTTGTAGTTTCCATCGTCGTAACAATTATTTAACTTTGCAACTAGTTTGAAATTAATTTCGTTACCTAAACGACTTCACATTTCGAACAATTCCGGAGAAAGTATCTACGACGTCCTGAACGAAAATTCCATTACAGTACAAGCAATCGAACAGAATCTTAATCGATTCAGAGTATTGAATGTGGCATTAAAAATTCCAAATAACACATTCCAATTTCAAACAGGCTTTAAATCGTAAGCGGACCGGAATCCTTCAGCCTCTAATCCTCCGCGTAAAAGCTGACCCTGTGCAAGAACGATTTAATTGAATTATATTTTTTCCTTCTCCAATACCAACTCCAATACCAATCGACGGTGCACATAAAACGCATTAACTCGATAAACCATTGAAACACACGTACCGTACAATTACGAGGTTACACCGCGATCAGATGAACGTTATTCGCGAAAGCAGCGTCGTCTCTGAATCGAAGACGTATCTCAGGCTTCCCATTAAAATTGTTCCCTCTTCAACAATTACTACAGCCACAATTACGCGAATGATTAATCCGCCGGTTTGATACGATTTCGAATCATTAGCGGACCTTTTTTCGCCGGTCGACGACGTGCTCGATTAACCTATCGGGTCGAGGAACCGACGTTCCTTTTAATTAAAGGATTCCGCGTACTTTGTTATTGAAACCAACGTACGGTAAAGCTACGTCCACACGTTTCCAATCTTATAACGCATAGGATAGACCGAGATGAATGGAGATAAGAATTCAATCGGAAGAAAGATTTTTAAGTTAAGTTTAAAAAAAAAAAAAAAAATTCTTTACTGTTCATTTTCAAAGGAAATTGGTATTGATCACGAATTTGTAATAGAAGGTTAAGTTTCTAAATTTTGGTCATTATTTTTCGATTGCGAAGAGAAGGGATAAGAAAGAAAAGAAAAGGGGAGAAAATAAAACGCGTGGCACATGGTTGGCGCGTTTTCCACGCGTTTTGAAATTCTCCAGCGCCCGGCTACCTTGTAACACCGTAATGGCACAGTTATTATAATTGCGTTCCATGCATAGTTAATGCCGCTTACTTCGCATGCCACTTGTCTCGCGGATAGCAGATTATAACGAAGATCGTTTTACGAGCCTCGTATCTTCCGATCTCACCGATAACGCCGCCGCTGTTTAATGCCGTCCCATCATCCTCATTGTTCTCAAGGTAAAGTGTGTTTTACCAACTACCTGCCAATTTTCTTTTCGATCAGCTTATTTCGTTGTTTGTTTGCACGGTGTCGAAGGTTGGACGAGGGAAACGTAAAATGTATTTTGTCGAGGTAATTAACCCTGCCACGGTTCTTTGGTCTGTTTCGACTCAATTCGTGTTCCATCTTTTCTTAAATAATTTTCCTAATTTTGAAACTTGAAAATTACAGTGATCGATTATAGATTTATAATCGTTGCAGGAGCTACCATTCATTAGGATTTATTTTATATAAATTTTAATGCTTGCGTTTCTTAAAATATTTAGTTTTCAAGTTTTTAATCGTTATCGTGACGATAATATTTAGCAAAAGTAAGATAGATCGTTTAAAGAGAGGGAATTGGAAGCTCTGGTGGTTAATAGAAATTTTAGGGATGCTGTGTTAATTGTCAGTAGACTTCAAGACATTTTTGACATACTTAGATTCCTTAGCTTTAATTAGTGTAGGTTTTAGAGAGCGTATTTTAGGAAACCACCAGCGTTTTTCACCGACTGTGTTCAAATTTTTTTCCCTGACAGTCATTTCTGTCGACTGTCAGTAGAACATATACTTAGAAAGGTTATTTATATTTTGTATTTGTTATACATCAACCTTTCAAAAAGATGTTACTCTTTCAATGATTTATGTATCCATCGTTTCAAGGTTAAAAATGATTCAAATTAAAAAGATTATTTTTAATCTTCAACTTACAGTATTCATAATTTCAGATTTCTTTAACACGTATCGCATAAAACGAAAATTCTACTACTTTTTATATTTTTGATTCGTAATATTGTAATCTATAAATATTAATTATTTGATAATACTCGTATTGAATAAATAATATTCCTATAATATTTGTAGCATGTATGTAATATTTTCCATTATAATTCACAAAGTTATTTACACAATATCTCCCATTATAATTCATAAAATTATTACTTTTTTATTGCTTTAACATTTTTTTTTTTTTTTTATTTCCTCTTTCATTTCGCACTTGGAGATTTTACCCCCGGGTAGAGAAAACTTTTGGAAATTTGATACAGGAGAAAGTGATGCTGACAGATAATCGATATGATTGCATCTAGAACGAAAAAAATGAACACTAATGTTCACAACAGTCAACCCATGATTAACACTACTCGTGTATAGCACATTCTTGAGCTACCGGTTAATTATCTTTCGTTATAACTGACTCAATTTTTTTAAAACCGGTCTAACTCGCCTGACCTCTGCCGAGGATGCAAATTATGAACCCGAATATTCGATCTACACGGTGGTTCAATTTGTTTCAAGCAGATTTGCTTGAAACTACAACCGATACGTAAATTTTCAAATTATTTTATCAGATTTCTATTCATTTTCATTTATTTAGGTTGATAAATTGTTTTAGACCCAAGAAATTCTGAAAGCAACGTTCGAAGAATTTTTTAATTGTAGTACCGATGATTTTTATTTTGGAACAATTAAATTAGTTGGTCATTGAAAAATGTGCATAGAATCGTATGAAAGTTATTTCAATTAAATACATAATATTTTGAAACAATTGTACACCGTTAAAATTTTATTTGAGAAAATTAGATTTCAATTGCATCGATGTAATACTAAATATATTACTAAATATATTTTAAGAAATTTAAGAATTCAAGTCGACGTGAAATAAAGTTTCATTTTAAAGCGATTCTAATATGTAGCTGGAATAATCATAAGCCTTACGATTGTTTCTATTAATTAAAAATATTAAGAAGACTAAAGTAATGCAATTTATAAATAATGCTTTTGTCCCACCCTATGCACAAGTCATTCAGGAAATTTCTGAATTACTATCAGTTGTGAAACGAAGGAATAATATTTACTGTGGAAAGGGAAAGTTTTTAGAACACGTATAGAAAGCAGCTCTCGGACGCATAAAGAATATAGTAATAATAAGTGTAAAGTAATAATTACGAAAAAGAACTACGAAACACGGCGAATCTTTCTCAACATCCTACGATGCTAAACAGTGAAAGTTATTTCAAAATCAAAATATAAAATACGATTGTGAAACGTAGAATTATCAAAGGATAAAACAAAATCTAGAAAGTATGCCCAGGCAGAAGAAGTATTATAATAAATAACACAGTTGCGATATAACGAAAATAATTTCTAATTCCATTCCATCGTTCCATAAAAATCATTATTCCACGAACTATGCAAAAAAATTCACTGTTTAATTTAATTTCACATCAACGTCACAACGTGTTTAAAAAATTTTATTTTATTTAATATCTTATTGGATACTTTACTATCCAATTTCTTTTATACCATAAAAACCATTTACAGAAATTTATAGAATCATAGATAGAATTTCTAAATGCATAACAATCCATTTCTAAATATTTATATAAATCAATTAATTTCTAAACTTTTTAAATCAACGCAAAAAAACCGTAATCAATTCTAATTTTCTTCTAATAAACAAAATATCCTATACAGAGGATTAAGCAACGCAAGCTTTCAAAATTAAAAAAAAAAAAAAAAAAGAAAAAATCCAAAACCATGGTACCAATAAAATAATCACAGAGATTCTAAATTAATTTTGCGAATAAAGTAACAACTAAAAGATTCCCACACAGAAGTGGAACTTACTTGTCGGACTGTTTCTAAGTAACACAAGGTGAAAGAAGAGAATCCGAAGTATCCTATCAGGCTACTGCAATTACGGTTGTCATAATATCACGGAAAAGCGGTACGAAAGTTGTACATAAGCGTAAAAGAGGAAGGTAGCCTCGAAGGAGCACCACGAACGCTGACTTAACGTTAACGGTTGAGAACACTGTTCGGTCAGGGAGAAGTCACGAACGCAAAAGGAAGGCGAAGTAAGGTAAAAGAGTTTTGTTTGGGTAGAAGAAGAAAAAAAAAAAGGAAAAAAAAAAGAGAGAAAAAAAGGAAACGGCTTCAGAAGCCACGCAGACCCAACCACGCTCGGTTCTTTGTTGAATTTTCGACCGTGAGTTTGTGCAGCAATTACCAGATGAACATTTCTGAAAAGCGATCTCGCCGTCGATGGCCACGATGATAGCGCGTTTGATGCACTGTCACGAAACGTTACGTCTCCGACAATTATTCGATGACTCCGACTTATAACTCGCGTTACGCGAAATTAATCGTTATCGTTTCTGCAGCACCGTCTACTATCTCCGCGAACCATCTCGATAATTACCAGCTAATTTACAATCCAAATGATCAGCTCCGCATTTTCCCAGCCGCGTAACGCACGACAAACCTCGGTGCACCGATTCACGATTTCGTGGGACACCGTTCAACCGATTCCATGGTCGCGTTTGAGCACAGTCGTATGTAAGACAACAATTTCGAGAGTGGTCCATGAAAAGTAGAAGCCTTAACACTAGAACCACCGACGATTAAAGCGTACCCATTTCGACCAAAGAATTAAAAATGATAACTATTTGAAAAAAATATAAAATGCAAGGGAAATGAATGTTTGTTCAAATCTGTTACAGAAAATCACAATTAATTCTTAGAAATGCATCGCTATAAATTTATAGAATTTATACGAGAAATTGCAAACCAGTCATTTTGACCACCTCGGTAGTCCCAGTGTTAATGACCAGGCAATGTCTGAAGAGTGTCTCAAGGATCTACCTAGTTCCACCTATAGAGACTCTCTAAGCTTGGAAATAGAGGAAGAGAAAAGAAAAAAGGCGGCGAGACATCGAAAATGGTAAATGAAGAAATTCGACGAGCCGTGACGATGGAAAATCCGGTGATCGTGGATGGTCGTTATTTTTGCCACTCCGTTTTCCTGCTGGTTTGCCCGACGGGTCGAGATGCTTTCTGACCTGCTAAAACAAACCCCGGACCTATCTCGGGTCGCCTCTTATCCGAGACGAGACCTATCTTTGTCGAAAACCCAGAAGATACCCCACGATGTTGTCTTAGTCCCTTGCTAAGCCACCATTCCAACGGACCACGGAGACTGTTTTACATTCGAAAATATGTACTGTGTTGTGTTGGTTTCGAGACCATGGGGTGTGTAACAGGGAGAGACACACGTGGGGAAGTATGCGAATTGTCTGTACATGGTCTGTAAGAAAAACGATATTGAAGATAGTTCTGGAGGATAAAGCTGGTTATAGCTTTTTTTATTTCTCTGTTAGTTTCGGGTTGAGTTATAAGTGATATTGTTTTTTGTGCGAATGTAAATTGAACGTTAAATTTATCGTTTTAATAAATCGTTTTGATTAAAACGGAGATTTAATTTGTTTCAATGAAGAGTTTATTGAATTTTCAATGCTCCTTTTGTGAAAGTCATTAGGTTTAGGTATGGAAAATATTCTTGCGCGTTTCTGGATAATTTCTAAAGTTGATGGATTTTTGGAGAGATAGATCTCGTGTTTAGAAAATTGGTGTGGAACTATGTGGTGTCATTCAGACGTAATTTAGAGAAAAAGGAAATGGAACGAGCTGATACGAATTTTTGTGTCGTTTGCAGAGCTTTTAATAAATTTGCTCTGGAATAATTTATAAGAGATAAATATAATTCTATTACAACTATACATTAAGGGGAAAATATTGAGATTGTTGTAATACAATATTGTCTTTCCTTTTAGTAGACTGTTCATAAAGTTATGTACATATAAAAAATAAATATTAATTCTCAATAACTGTCTAGGATAATAATTGACAATTTGAACAATATCGATTAGTCTTCGATTTTTTATATCATGTCTGAAACGAAAATGACAGCTACCGAAGATCGCTAAATTATTTTCCGACGTGTTAAGCAATTATTGAGATACCGAATTATGTAGCTCGACTGAGGGCGAATGGGAAAAAAACCCATTCTTATTACACGCCTCTGCTACGTTTTTCCACGCTAATTATCCCTTTCGAACTGTGCTAGGAAGAGCTAATGGTCGTCAGAGAATCATCAATTTACAAAAGGATTCCCTGTTTTTATATACATATATATGAATAGCGTGTAAAATCTAAAAGAATAATAGAGAACCTTTCTTAACACTTTTTTTTTTTTATGTTACGACCCCCTTTTTTATTTGCAGTTTCTATACGACTTTTTATACATCTCTATTTAAAATTCATTTCCTGCGCGTGAAATTACACTCACGCAAAACTTGCGATTAAATTTCAAAGCTTACCCAAGAATCTTTAATTCAGTATTAATATTTAAAAGAAAGATATTTCCAAAGATACTTCGAACGAAATTAAAACTTGATAAAGTTCTACAAAAATTAATATTCAATTTTGTATTATTGAACTCGGGCGTAACGATACGAAATTATTCAACATGGTACATTAAAATTCTCTGAACACGGTAATATTTTCATAACAAATTTTCACTGCACACAATAAACTCGGTAAACAAAACTTCGACCATGACTCACCTAATTAAACAATAATTTCTTACTCAACACACGTTACGTCATACCTGTCTGGACATGATTGCCGAAAGATGGTTCTCTGTGACTGCAAGGCTCGATTAAACCTGCCACGATAATCATACCGATACGATCGCCTAAAAACCCTTCCGTTTTTACGTTCCATTGATAGTCAACTAGGTTTCAACTGATTATCGTGAGCCAACAATCATGTTTCGCCGTTCCTGTCACGTATGAACGAGCTTATAAATATTATTCATTGAGTAACCGCGTTCACAGGCTACACTATACGAGCACGTAATAATTTAACGCACGTAAACTGCTGCAAAACTTCTCGACGACTCATGCTTTCATTTGTGCCGCTCTGAACTCGCTCGATGTTTGTCAATCGTTCGTTCACCAGCGATGGAGCATTAATGTTGGGGCATAAACGGCTTGTTCCAGACGGTTTCAGCCTTTTCACTACGGTACTCTCGGAACAAAAACCATTTTTGGTATATAGATCGATATTGTTCTTGTTGAACGAACAGAAACATACGTGTACCAATTTAGTGTAAGTTGGGGAGCGGTGGTCTACTTTCTTCGAAAAACTCGGTGCGTTGTAAAGGAAAATATATTCGATAAAATGTACGCGTGAATTTGTGTAGGTTTTTTAAATTAAATTCACCCCTTTGCAAATTAAATTCATCCTTTTGCAAGTGAAATTGACCGTATATTAAAAAATTATATAAAAAATATAATTATTTTAAATTCAGAAATAGTATATTATAATTATTTGAAAATTCTAGTTGCTATCCGACCTTTAAAATATTCTCATCGGTTGTTCCTTTGATTATACAAGAATCTCGTTATTGTTTTAAAAAAGATTTAAGTTTAGGAAATTAAATGTCAAGTAAGGAAATATTCTTATACTTCCAATTTATTAATTACAACGTGCGTGTTATTATGTACGTTTGTTATGCGTTTTGCATGCATATGTAAAAGAAAGATTATATAAATTTTTATTGTCCGTATTCACGGAATTAATGCTGCATTAATACTGCATGAGGCAGCCGAAATCGTAAACGAAAACGAAGGTTTCCCCTGCAATGGTATTCGAGTCACGTATTAATGGCCGTACGAATCATTTATCGGGCGATCGAATGTTTTTAACATTTCTTCTCCGCAAAAACACGAATGTGTTATTCAAATCTTTGATTGGCCTAATCATTTCGGCGATTGTATACACTACCGGACAAAAGTTCAGATTTACAACTCGTTCGGAGGAATATAAGAACTGAAGAAAAAATAATAAAGAAAAAGAATTTAGAATTTATCTATGAAAATACACGAAATTGTTATTGACCCTCTCTGACGCCAAATTTTTTAAATTCAATTATATTCATAAAGAAATTCTAAATATAGAGTTAATAAAAAAATTTCTACGGCTCCCATTTTTTTCTTTCCATAAAGAATTTCCTATTTTTTTGAGATATGCGATACCGTCAATACGCAAATTTCCTTCTTTTAATTTTTCGTTGAACACAGATTTTTATCAAAATTAGAAATTTCTTTTTTTTTAGCTAAACGAGAGTGCGTTTAAATCGAAAAGAATTTGAGAACCGTAGCTGGGTTAAGCGTTAAAGAGACAACGGTGGTAAATTTGTAGAAAATGAGTGAAAATAAAAATGAAAGAAATTTGCTAACAGCGGTAACCGTAATGGAATTGAAGCGCGGACTGAAATTAAGCTGCAATTCAGAATCACGATGAAGAGATCTAGCTAAATTTAGACCGAGTCTAGTATCAAGAAAACCTGCACAGTGTATTCGACGAGGTTCATGCGAATTAAATCACGTAGCTAAGGAGGAGTCTTAGAAGCAAGTGGTTTATAAATGAGACAACAGAGTCGAAGAATCTATCTCTGTAGCATACTCAGTCATCCAGAACGTTAGTACAGGGACGATACACGATTAAACTTCCGAGTACAATAGGAAGAACATAAATAATTTTTCAATGGACCCGATAAAATAGTGAATACAAGGACCACACGCATTAACATTATTAATGGGAAATATTGCTGGAAGGTGGCATAGTAAATTCTTTATGCATCGTTCTATAATAAATAATAATACTTTATTTATTAGATCTTCTAAATCTTTCTGCTTGGATAATATTCTGCTTGGAAAAAATGAAGTTTGTAGGAACTTCTTCGATCGAACGCGATCTTTTGCGAAATATAAAATTCTTTCGCTGTATATAAAAATAGTTTTACCATTATTGATAGGTGATAAATAAATACCCAAAGGATTAAATCTTAAACAACTTCATAAATTAATAAAATTGTTTGTTTGGCGAAAAACTGAACAAACTGAATACAAAAATTTGTATCTTAATTGATTTTTTCTTTTTTTTTATTTCATCGTTTATTTCAAAATCTATACATTTTTAATGTCGCAATTCCAACAGTTGTACCTATATTTTGCAATACCGTACACTTTTCATACGACTATACAGGCTCGCAAATAAATGTTTCATTACTTCTGCAAGAACTCTCAATATGTAATTCGTTTCGCAGTTGAATCAATTGGTATGTTGAAATTTCAATCACTCGTTCAGGAAATTCGATGATCATAGTGAAACGCATATCGAGCATCTATCCATATATCTAAGAAATATATACCAATTAAATGGAATCCGTATGAAATATTTCTTTCGGTCACATGGGATCTACTTGAAAAATTTTTATTCCAAAAAATGTCTTCAAATTAAATTAAATCCGTATAGAATATTTCTCCGAATCAAATTGAATCTACATGAAAAATTTTAATTTAAAAAAAATTACTTCAAATTAAATGAAATCCATATAGAATATTTCTCCCAATCAAATTTAACCTACGTGAAAAATTTTAATTTAAAAAAAATTACTTCAAATTAAATGAAATCCATATAGAATATTTCTCCCGATCAGACCAGATCTGCTTAAAAAATTTCTTCAAATTAAATCTAATACGTGCAAAAAAAAAAAAAATTCTTTTAAAATAAATCAAACCCACATGAAACACGTCTTCCAATATCAAGTCACAATATAATCCAAAACAAAACTATCCCACCTTCGAATTAATCAAACCTCTAGCTCACTTTACTCTCGAAACCGAGGTTAAAACAAAACAATAGCTTGCCAATCGAGTCGCGTAAAAATCAGCAACGAGATCATGACAGATTCGACTCGGAGGCGTCGAAACGATCCACTAGGAGGAACTCGGAACACCGTCGATGAGCAGAAAATTGCGTTACGCAACGCGTGAGCCAAGCCGAGCAGCCAGATGAGAGGGCAACGCTACTTCGTTGCACAGTCAGAACGTTATGAAAGCTGTAAAAGTGCAAAATCTCATCTTATTGCCCTGCACCTCGTATTCTTTAAACTTTAAAGTATACGTTTGCCGTAGCCACGCGATAAGTGAGCGGCTCCTCGTGCAGGAGGCACGCCCCGGACCGAGAAAACGCTCCTCAGACGATTCCAACTTTTCTTTTTCTTTCCTTTTCTTCTTCTTCTTTTTTTTTTTTTTTTTTCTTTTCTTTTCGACTGCGTGCAGTGTGCTCCGCACTTGCTTCTCAGCATGGGGTCGGTAAAAATGTAAGAGCCTCTACGGGTTCTTGTGTGTCTCGCGGATGGTCTTCCAGCGCAACTCTTCCAAGTACCGATGACGATTCATCCGGTTCCGATCGTTCATTCAGTTGGTTCGTGTTCGATCGCGCGATCGCTCTTTAATAGTGGAACGCTTTGGCCGATAACCATGGTTATTTGCATAATTTAAGAGGGATATCTTGTATAATAACCGAGGAGTTAAATTGATGGAAACTTTCAGTGGAAAGGAGAAACGTGTGTCTGTTAATTTTTGGAATTGCATCGTTTATCGTTTGAACGCTATGATTTTTTTTTTTTTTTTTTTTATATAAATCTTTATAGATTTAGAGACGGAATAAATTGTAACGAATGTATTGGGTTAGTTAAATTTGATTGATCGTAATTTTTGTTGATTTTGTGATAGTCTTAAGGGCTAAAATAAATTATTCTACTTTAGTTAGTTATATGTGTTTTCGTTGTATTCCGCGTGGAATTTGTATCCTTTTCCACTATATAATTATTTTCTTACCTTTTTTTCTTGAATTTGCATCGTTTACAATTCCAACTTCGCAATTGTATAATTTATTCTCGATGGATGAAGAATGAAGGAGATATTGCACAGATTTTTTCTTTGGTTTTAACGAGATTAATTAAGTTAAATCGTGAAGTCTGAGAAAATGTATATTAAAAAGGATTTCGAATAAGGATAGTAGATATTTTGCTCGATATTATTTATAAGAAAGCGTGGAAGAATTATTTTTTGGATAATTTTAGTAAGAATGTTTACAGTTTATGCATGCAAACATGTCCAGTAAGTTTCTTAATTTAGAGACTGGTTATTTCTATGATCGTTTAATAATAATTAAATACGTTAATAAATATTTTTGATTCGTTGGTTTGTAACACCAGACAACGTGGAGGATTTTAGCCTCGTCTCTGTAATTCACGAGACGTTGACAGTAGGTAAAAATCCGAGTAAATGCACACTTCAAGACGCACAGCTATCACTTTTCACTAGCTCGGTGTTCCTAGGAACGGTGCAAGGGTAGAAAGAAAAACAAAAGCTTCCCTTGAAATCGTAAACTGGCAAAGGGAGAGCGAGATGTTTGCTTAGGCCCAGCACCTTGTGTCGTGGGTTAAAGTGGGAGTTTCGTGCTATTTCCACTTTTTATTGCGTTGAAAACGATACGAAAAGCAGTACCGTTTTCCGGGTAATTCTTGCGTCAAATGATCCGCCATTATCGCACGATTAAAATAATTAATAGGAATAATAAAACGTCACGTAGTTGTATAAAGGTTTCTAATGCGATACTTTCTAACTTGGTTGAATAATTAACGCAAAAGTATGGTATCCGTGTAATAAAATCGTGAATATTATACGGTTCAATTTTGAGATTACAAAGTAAGTGCGAAAATATCAGAAAATATAAGAAATTATAAGAACATATCAGAAAATATAAAAAAATATTAGAAAATATAAGAAAACATCAGAAATATAAAATTCGAAATTAAAAAAAAGACATAGAAAAGGAATTCGAGATAATAGTATTTCCTCAACGTTGTAAAATGTAAATCAGCATTTATATGCTAAGAAACTGAGGTGAATTTCCACTGAATCAAATGTATAGCAGTAAAATCAAAGGAAAATGGAATACTTTTAAATCCGTGTTCAAGTATATCGCAACGTAGAGCATAAGAGGCTTGATTACGCAAAAACAAATCCATTTCTGGTTCAACGCTTTACTGATCAGTAGATTACCATCGAATCGGCTTTCCAGCTTGGCAGATTTGATCTGAAATTGAAGCGACGTGTAAACATTTCTTGGCTAACGCAATCTGAAAATACGTTGCTACCATAATGCTAATTCGAAACGTGAAATAAAGGTATGTCAGACGCTGTAGAGAACAATTTCTTGATCTATCATTTACCATAAAAATGTTCAAACGTTAAAATAAATAATCGTTTATTTTTATTATCGGAAAGATATTTTAAAACTTTCGTAGAAAACAACATTACTTATGATTCAAGAGATGAAAACACTGTACAAAGTTACACGTTCACGATACACGGCCAGTTGTAAATTTAATACACGCATTAAAAAAAAAAAAGAAGAAGAAAAATACACGACTCGATCCAATACACAAACTGATAAAATTATTCGACTCGTGGACAATGCTGCATCCCCAAACATTAACAGTTGTGGGGTTAAGAAGACCGAATTTCCCTCGTGGCTTCACAAAGATCCCGTCATTAGCACCACGCGTTAGGGGTAACGGAAGAGAAATAGAAGGATGCAGAGGAGGGAAGGAAGAATAGACGAATTCTAGCCGATTGTTCCTGTTGAATGGCGCACCTTGCTCGCTGCGCAGCGGTCTTTTTTTCGTGGCTGCAGGTGAGCTCGAAATTTCGACGACAATGAGCCGGAATAACGACTTTCCAAAGAGGGCCCACAATGGTCTGAATGGGGAACGCCATCTAAAAGGTCCCGTAAATTTTCCACAAGGACAATCGAATCCTTCGTGAAAAGATAATCCGATGAGCCGCCACCGATCTCGCGTTACACTGTTTTGGAGGAGTGACGTCTGACTTGAGAATTTTCCTTTGTCAGTCGCTCTACCCCCTGAGGAACACGTTTCCCAATCCTGAAGTGTGATCCTGGCGGAAACAGGTGAACACTTATTTTGCATTTACAAATATTCGTCCTTGAAAATTTTTCCTTGTACGCAGGCTTAACTTTCTGATGGAACAGATATTGTACAGAATATTAGTCGTTTTGTTAGAACTTTAACATTAGAATTATCAAGATTCTAGAGGAAAGAGAATAGAAAAGAGAATAGAAAAGAGAATAGAAAAGAGAATAGAAAAGAGAATAGAAAAGAGAATAGAAAAGAGAAAGAACTGTACTGCAGGAACTATTATTAATTTAATCTCGTTTGGATATTTATTGACACACCGTTACGCGTTGAACACGCTACCTTTAAATGATTAAAAATTAAAAAAGCGTTTATTAAAAAAAGAGAAATAATTAATACAGTAGATCGTTCGAAAGAGAAAGTTCGATCGGTCATTCGTATTTGAATAAATTAACCGCGGGAAAAGAAAAGAAAGAAACGTGTCGTAATCGGTTCCTTCGAAGCCTGCTTCTATACGTTGGCCAAGGATGTCAGCGAGTCGTGCCGATCGTCAAGCGAAATGGCAAAGACTGACATTAAGTACCACAGCTTTCGTCGATCCAAAAAAGATCGAAGAATACGGGTTTGAAATAATTGAACGCTTGAGTAAATTGAAATCGTTGTCGTTTCCAAACAGATAATCTTGTATTCTTTTTCGTTTCATTTATACGCCAGACAGTTACTCTTCTTGCGAAATCAATTTCATCCTTTGATCTTTGTTTCTTTCAAACAACGAAATAAAGCATTTGAACGGGGACTTGAATATTTTTATAAGACACTGAACGTCTTCCGTTTCACTTGAATTTAAAAATATTTCTACGTTTGCCACGTATTTTAAGAGATAATAAAAACAAATAATAAAAGTGTGAAAGTATGTTAAAAGTTACAAACGAGGATAATTGAAATTAAATGTTAGAAGAATTTATTAATACTATATACGGCGGTTAGGAAAACTTTCAACGAAGATTCTTTTCTATTTCGTCAACCTTTTGTATTACACGAGACACGCATATGTTTTAACACGATATAACGAAATTGAAAATGGACGAAAAAAATTAAATAAAATAAATCATTCCTCGTTCTTTATTTCGAATACAACTGTCTTCGAAACTTCCACTTGGAGAGTCGTTTTTTTTTAAATAAAAATAAAATAGTTACGATATGTTATATGAAACAATGTAATTTATTAATTATTCTATTAATATTCACATGAAATTCTTGCAGAAAATAACCTTTCCATTTCATCTTAACTCAAGCTTGAATTTATTCCAATTTATCGTCAATGACCAATAATTGAAGTACATCTTGAAGTTCTTACAATAGAAGGACGCGAATCTACGATCACGTTTGGCACGTGTTAGGACTCGTAGAATAGTTGTTAAACATGAAATTATAGAATAAAGGAGAATTGTGCATCCTGGTAATCTTCGGTCTCCTCGCTCCCGACCGTTTGCTCCTGCTCGAAACTCATTAAAGTTCCGAGATACCTGCCCATGTTTATGCAGGCATGTAACAACGAACGAGAACAACGTTGGTGTATGCATTTACGAGCGCAACTTCGGCGTCGCTTTATGTACCGCGGCGAACGCGGAAAATGCAACTTTGTGCAACTTTCTGCAGGCCAACCGCAGAAAACCGTGTAATTTCCAATCACGTACGCATTTTATTGCCGCGTCTTTTTAAATTCTCTTTGAATTCTCGGCTCTTTATATCGATTCGTTTGGTTCGAGCGTCGTGACGTATTTACGAGAAAAATAAGGATGCGATGCTTCGGAGTGCACGTGAGTGAACTTGATCGTAAATTATTTTCTGAATGATTAATTTAAATTTTGAGCGGTATCGTTTGCAAAACAAAGGTTATATAATTTTTTTTTAATATTATTTTTGTAAGGAAAAGAAAATGAAAATTAGTGTTACAATGAATTAATGAATCGTGTGTTTCGTATTACTTTTTCGAACTTGAATAAATTTGTATATTTATTGTTTAAAAAAAATTATTTTAGAACAGTTTATGAAAAGTAACATTTACAATTCGTATGTGTTGCATTGTGTTACATGAATTTTAAAACGGAAATAGAGATACGTTTCAATTCATTTTTACTTAGTAGTCTTCCAGCTTTATTTCTTAATATTTGTAAAATGGATAAATAATTATGATTAATACGAATTTTCTTTTGTTTCGTGTAACTTTTGACATCGCTCGATTCATGTTTTGCGTGAGAATTTTTATTTTCATTTATCGCGTTGATCTCTTGAATCTGTTTATTATTTCTCATTCCTGTTTATTACGTCATAAATAAAAATTCTACCATTATGAAATACTGATTTACCGCCCTATTAAATATATTTAAGCTTTATTGTACAATAACGTACCTTTAATACTATTTATTCTTTCATTCGTCACGACAGTAATCTACTCGCCATGTTTGGTTGTAAAGTTTCCATGTAACGTTAGAATAGCAGTGTACGATTACAAACCTATTAAACTCTAGTCTTCTTACGTTACATGGAAATTTTTCCACCGTTATGGAAAGTGTATCAACATTTCAAGTACATAAATTGCAATTGCTCAATAACAGTGGATGGTATGAAAAACAAAATGAAACTTTATACATTTATATTTCTAAAAGTTACACGGAAACCTTCGTTAAAAACACTTCACTGCTACATACTAAATTTCAGATCGAAATCAACTTAAACGCTACCATAATCATATCTTTATTAATCAAATTTCAAACCTTCTTAAAAATAACTTCGTTTCAAAATCTCATCGCATGCATATTTTACGTCCTGGCACAATGCATGGTTTCGTTCATATTATTTATTTTAATCTATCTTATCTATTATAAGTGATTTATTATAAAAATAGTTTACGACGCTTGGACAAATTTTTATTTACAATTTTCCACCATTTTATTTCCACCTCAGTTTCAAACTAAAACTAAATTATTTTTCAACACTTCTTCATACTAATATCATAATTATTTTAGTTCAAACCATGTTTATCCATATTTGACAATAAAACCACAATTAATACTTCCTTAATATTTCCTTAATTTTCCCAGCAGTCAACAGGTACCCGAAATTAATTACCGATTCTTCTTTCTAATTGTTAAAACTGTGCTTCACGTAACCGAGAACATTTAACGTGTTAGCTGTTTAATAAACATCAGCTGAGAACATTTCGATTCTTTTTCTTTTCCGTGGAATTACTCGATTGAGATAGCATCGAGAGGAAATAGGGGGCGTGAAGGATCTTACGCGATCTATCCTTCTGTATCTTTCCCACGTGACTCTAAGGTGCTACGAGTCGTGTCCTGTTCACCCATTTTCGAAGGACCTTAACCAACCATGACCGAAGCAGCTTGCATGCTACTTATCTTTAATGCCACAGACTTTGTTGACCCGAAGATTCACGTTTCCTTGTGCATTCGAGATCCACTTCACTCTGTCCGCCATTTTGCTTTATACTCCGACGCGTTACTTTAGCATTCGCTGTATT
>SMSQ01021731.1:0-14835 GCA_019453375.1 Ctenoplectra terminalis | reverse complement strand
GATGAAAATAAGAATTCAGTCGAAAGAAAGGTTTGTAAGTTAAAAAAAGTTTTTTTATTATCAATGATCAAATTAAATGAGTATTAATTACGAGTTTATATTAAAAAGTAGACTTTCTAAATTTTGACTATTATTTTTTTATTATCGAAAGAAAGTGATTTATTACGAGTTTATATTAAAAAGTTAACTTTCTAAATTTTGACTATTATTTTTTTATTATAGAAAGAAAGAGATTAGCCACGGTCTACTGTAGGTACACTTTTTAACGCTGGAAGTACCGACGGTTAAAGTATGCTTATTTCTAACGAAGAAATCAAAAATGAAATGTATATGGGAAAATACGTAATGCAAGGGAGACAAATCTTTCTACATATTCTTAATGGAAAATTACGAAAAATCCCTAAAAATGCATCGCAGTGAGTTTATAAAATTTTAATAAGAAATGACGAATTGATCATTTTAACTACTGTTAGTAGTTCTAGTGTGAAAGATTTATCTCTCTCGCGTTGTGTAGTTTTTCAAATATCTATTTTTGTAATTTCTTTGGTACAAATAGGTACGTATATTTTAATCGTCGGTACTTGTGGCGTTAAATAAGAGTTTATTACGTTCTTGTAATTTTTTAATCATTTATAAAAACAGGAGTGAAAAAGATTTGTATATAATGGCATCAATANGGATATGAATAGGGTAGAACAAAGCGAATCTGATGAAAATAAGAATTCAGTCGAAAGAAAGGTTTGTAAGTTAAAAAAAGTTTTTTTATTATCAATGATCAAATTAAATGAGTATTAATTACGAGTTTATATTAAAAGTAGACTTTCTAAATTTTGACTATTATTTCTTTATTATCGAAAGAAAGTGATTTATTACGAGTTTATATTAAAAAGTTAACTTTCTAAATTTTGACTATTATTTTTTTATTATAGAAAGAAAGAGATTAGCCACGGTCTACTGTAGGTACACTTTTTAACGCTGGAAGTACCGACGGTTAAAGTATGCTTATTTCTAACGAAGGAATCAAAAATGAAATGTATATGGGAAAATACGTAATGCAAGGGAGACAAATCTTTCTACATATTCTTAATGGAAAATTACGAAAAATCCCTAAAAATGCATCGCAGTGAGTTTATAAAATTTTAATAAGAAATGACGAATTGATCATTTTAACTACTGTTAGTAGTTCTAGTGTGAAAGATTTATCTCTCTCGCGTTGTGTAGTTTTTCAAATATCTATTTTTGTAATTTCTTTGGTACAAATAGGTACGTATATTTTAATCGTCGGTACTTGTGGCGTTAAATAAGAGTTTATTACGTTCTTGTAATTTTTTAATCATTTATAAAAACAGGAGTGAAAAAGATTTGTATATAATGGCATCAATATGTTATATAAAGTATATTAATAAAAATATATAAAAAAATAAAAATAAGTTAATAAAAATAATAATCCGCTTCGAATAAGTTCACAAATATGAAAGTGCGGGAAGACATTGAACAAAAATTATTTTATATAAAAGAGATAATATAAAATAATATAGTAGAAACTATTTTATTTTATTTTATTTATTTATTTATTTTTTTTTTTTTCAATGGAGGTCACTCCAAAAATTTTTTTTTTTCTTTTTTATTGTGAGTTTATTTTAATTGTTTTCTTATAGATTTTGAAAATATTTAAGGTTATAATTTTTGTTGGTTCACCATATATACATGTACAGAAATAGACAGAGGATATATTAATAATAATATTTAGCTTTAAAGCAAAGACAATTATTTGTAACATTTTTCATTATTATATAAATTAACCCTTAGCGCTCCTTTGGCTCCGCTACGGAGACATTCTGTTTCAAACACGATTACGCTCAATTTCCAAAGACATCGCACCATGGTGATTTACAAAATTAAAAATTCATGTTTCGTTTACGAGAGAAAAAAGGATATTTATAAAATGAATAAAAACAAGTACTTTCACGAGCAATAGTAATTTTTTCCGTTCAAAATAAAACTTCTTTTCTTCAGTGACAAAGAATCGCACGGAGTGCAAACGGTTAATAATATTAGAAATTCAATTTACGAATATTAAATTTAATTAAATATTTGGTATTAAATACATGCTACTATTATATTTAAGATAATAATAGTAAAAATATAAATAATAATAATATTTTTCTTAGTTATCTGCATTATTAGACATTAATTTAATCAAAAATTGATAAACAGTGTTCAGAAACAAATTGTAAATCGTTTCCAACGTATAAATATTCGTACGCAACATTACAAGTGTAAACAAAATAAAAAAAAAAAAAAACAGAAATAAGATGAATATGTATCAGGAATAAAAAATTGACACTCACCAAGTTCCAACGAAAATTCATAGAATCTTTTCAACTTCGCAACCAGAGGGGCAACGGTCAGATAGGCTTTCCGTTGACATTCTTCCGTAGGCGCCGAAATCGCTTCTCTGATTTCTTTCCCAGCCCCTTTGTAGCACTGAATCTCCTCTAAGATAGATTCTGAATTTTTCAAAACCCTTTGCACCGCTTCAAAGGTCTCCCTCTCTATGTCGGAAGGCTGTGCGTCTAAAAATTCGATAAAATCCCTTGTTATTCCGCGGAAACAATCTTTTATCGCAAATGTTATGCAGTCTTCAAACACTTCTATATTCTACAACGTTTTACCGAATAAAAGTTGAGAAATTCGGACGAAAAATTCAACAAGTAAAGACTGAGATTGAAAAGAACATTCTTACACGAGAGTGCTCGTAGAACTTACTTTCGAAATCCAAAAAGACGTCATACTTTTGAGGCGTGCAACAGGTAGACTCGTCTCGAGCCAGGAGACTCAAAAGCTTGCCCATCTTCGGTCTGAGGCTTCTTTTCACCCAGTATTATTTACAACACGAACGGCATCTGGATTTCAACAGACAAAAATGCAGGTGTAAAATTTGTTTTAAATTAAAACTGCTACTTAAAGGAAAATAATAGCAAGATTCACTTTCATCGATCCGGTAAATTACAGCTCTCGCTCTATAAATAATTTATCACGCTTAAGATTACAATAACACTACGAAAGGTAATAATACGGTGCAAAAATGGTAATTTTATATAATCAGAGCTCAATTAATTCTGAATTATAATTCGCTTGTATCAGTCGAATAAATTAGAAATTAATTATTCTCCCTGTAAATAACTTATCGGACTCAGGATTATAATTAATAACACTATAGAAAGTAACAAAATTATACGAAAATGGTAACTCGGTATAACAGAAGTTCAACCACAGTTTAACTTATAATTCACTTTCTTTAGTCTCATAAATTATAACTTATCACGCTCAAAATTACAATTAATAACACTATAGAAAGTAACAAAATTATACAAAACTGGTAACTCTATGATAAAAGTCCAATGAAAGTTTAACATATAACTCACTTTCTTCAATTCAATAAATTCTAACTTATCACTGTCAACATTACTATTAATAACACTATAGAAAGTAACAAAATTATACAAAAATGGTACCTCTATATAACAAAAGTTCAACCAGAGTTTAACTTATAATTCACTTTCTTTAGTCTAATAAATAAAAACTTATCAAACTCAACATTATAATTAATAACACTATAGAAAGTAACAAAATGATAGAAAAATGGTAACTCTGTAACAAAAGTCCAATCATAGTTTAACTTATAACTCACTTTCTTCAGTCCAATGAATTAAAACTTATCACACTGAACATTACAATTAATAACACTATAAAATATAACAAAATGATACAAAAATGATAGCTCTATAATAAAAGTCCAATGAAAGTTTAACTTATAATTCACTTTCTTTAGTCTAATAAATTATAACTTATCACTGTCAACATTATTATTAATAACACTTTAGAAAATAACAAAATGATACAAAAATGGTAACTCTATATAACAAAAGTTCAACCACAGTTTAACTTATAATCCACTTTCTTTACTCTAATAAATTATAACTTATCACACTCAACCTTACAATTAATAACACTATAGAAAGTAACAAAATTATACAAAAATGGTAACTCTGTATAACAAAAATTCAATCACAGTTTAACTTATAATTCACTTTCCACAGTCCAATGAATTGTAACTTATCACACTCAACATTACAATTAATAACACTGTAAAATATAACAAAATGATACAAAAATGATAGCTCTATAATAAAACTTGAATCAAAGTTTAACTTATAACTCACTCTCTTCAATCCAATAAATTAAAACCTATCACACTGAACGTTGCAATAAATAACACCACAAAAATTATTAAAATGATACAAAAATGTTAACTCCGTGTAATAATACTCGAACCGAAGTTTAAGAAAAAAAAAAGTTTAACCAAAGTTAAAATATCCGGAAAATTAAGAATACTCTTGGCAAAATTCGTCGACGGGTACCACGGGAGTAAGAATGGTTCAACGAGTGCCAAAACCGATCGGGGAAAAGTCCGAGTGGAGCGAACTATGAGTTGGCCAAGCGGTCGGAGCTTGCGTCGTCACTGCTCGGAGCCAGAGCGGAATTTGAATTTCTGGCTCGATCCCTAAGCCGATCCGCGCGTACACGTCGAAGTGTTAATTCCAGACAAACGACGCGTTCATACATATGCACGTATGTACACGTACGTGTACATTAGGCGAGCCTCGTATTCGAATCGGGACCATAGAACGAATGAATTCTGCGAACTCGTCAACGAGGGATGAACCTTCTGTTAATTCCAGCTGGCGAAGCTAATTTATGCTGACCTCACCTGCAACTACTCAGGATTTCAAGGACTAACGTCTCCCACGTGAACCAAAACGATCGTGAAATTTTACCCATTAACTGCCAAATTTTTATTTTTTTTTCTTATTTTTGACTGAATAAGTTATATACGGTACTGTGCAAAAGTCTTAGACCATCTGCAATATTGTTCTTATACTTATAATTAAACATATTTCAGGGAAGCATCTCTGAACACTGTTACGCACAAATTTTTCCATATTGCCTTTCTTATGTTGGTCATTCATAATTTTATCCGGTGAAAATATGTTTTAAAAATTTTGTAATAAGCAGAGGCTTGATTAAAATATTATGAAACACGTAGGAAATTACGGACACGAAGGAAATCAAAAGAGAAAAAATCAGCTTCTTAAATTGTCGATAAAAGAATGGCAGAAAATGCAAAATGAGTTTATTAAAATTTTTTCAAATTTCTAAAAAAAAAAAAAAATTGTTGTGTAGTAGAAGTAAAAGAAAAATACACAAAATATTGATTATCTTAAATTAAGCAATATTTCTTAACCTAATTAACACCTCGTGAATCGAATTCTTAAAGAAAGTAAATAAATAAATAAATAACGGAAAAATTAAAATAATATTAATCCATCTTAAATTCGTTTCTAAAATAGCAAAATATATTTTTTGGCAGGTGATTTAAGACTTTTGCACAGTACTGTATGTGCACAAAAAGTTGTGTAACAATATAATTATATTGAAATTATGTTTCGTTTCGAAATTATTTGATATTTTTGAAAAAGTGCCAAATGGGTATCGTTATAAAATGATCGGTAAAATCAGTTGAATAAAAAACAATAGACCGAGTAACTAACAGATCGTTACTACAACCTCTAAACTATGTACATTTATGTACTGTGTTTCATTATAATATAAAAAACAAACAAAAAATATTAAGCTTCAAACATGACAATTTTGTTCCGTTCAACTTACACATGAATTTCAATTTTGATCGCTCGTTGTAAAGAAACGAAGCACAAAACACACACTTTCTGTTGCACACAATATTGACTGATATATATAGAATGAAATTAAATTGTCAAGCGTACCAAATATATTTTTCGCGCCGAGTGGTAAATGTAAAATTCCAAAATCCCCGAATGGGGATCGTAGCAGCTAATGGGTTAAATACGTGATTGCTTTTGAAGTATTTTTTAACACTAAAACTAACCAAAAATGGTTCGTAATTTTTCATGGAAATTTTATAAATTTTTAAGGGTGCATTTCTGAGTATCTTCCGTCATTTTCTGTAAAATGTATGGTTAAAGATTTGGTTCTTTTCCGTTACGTATTTTTTCAAATATGGATTGTTATAATTTCTTTGGTACAGATAGGTATACTTTAATCTTTGGTAGTTTTAGTGTTAACCCTTTGCGGTCCGAGCTACATTCCACACTTTAGCCTAACTAGTTCATCTATAATAGTCTACTTTTAAAAACTGTCAATAATTTGGTTAAATTTTCATATTTTCATAACTAATAAGGTATCTGGATAGAAAATTTTTCATTAAATTAAATTTTAATATAAAAAAATATGTTTCATATCCCAGGAAATAAAAATAATGGAACAAAATAAAAATGTCGAGCCAGACTCGACATAAGACCTCAAAGGGTTAAAAAATGTGTACCGCGTAGAGGGGTTGGCTAAAATAATGGAAACATTGCTTGTAAGTCGTGTAGTCTTCTCCAATTTGTATAAAAAAAGTCTCGAAAAGTTTGTTCATGAAGAATAGTGTTGGTATTCCATTAAATGTTATTTGAGATTTGTATGATTGCATTTTTAGAAGCATTTAAGCTGTGTTAGATGTTAATTGTGCCACCATTATGGTAATTCTACAGAATATTAACAGATTGCTTATCATTCGGGGACATTTATTTCCCATTGTATCATTTTTAATAAATATTTTATCGTCATACTTCGTTCTATAATATTTCGTTCTACGATACTTTTAGAGAGAAACGATTAACTTTATCTTCAAGCTTCTTGTTATAAATTAAATTAAATAACTTGAATAAATTAGATTGAAATAATTTGTTATAAATATGATCTAAAAACGAATAGTTTAAGTATATTTTTAAAAATGCTTAGACATGTGCAACTCGTGCGGTTTGCAATGCGTTAACACTAAAATTACCGATAATTAAAGTACACCTATTGGCACCAAAGAAATTACAATAATAGATATTTGAAAAAATATGTAACGCAAGAGAAAGAAATCTTTAACCGTATATTTTATAAGGAAATCTGAAAGATACTAAAAGAGTGAGTCGTTAAAGATTTATAGAATTTTTATGAGAAATTATGAACCGGCAATTTAACTGCTTTGATAGTTTCAGTGTTCATAAAAACTTTTCTTAACACTTTACACGCGAGTCAGCGAACATTCCTTATTTTCAATTTTAGCTTTTATTAACGAATTAAGAATTATTCTATAGATAGTTTTTACATAATACAAAAAGTCGTAGCGTTTAATACCGCAACTGATATAAATTCAGATATAAATTTAGAATAATATATAATTTATCGCAATTTGTGGATGCACGATGTAAAATGGAAAATATAAAATATTTCACCACGCGGTTAAAAAGTTAATATTCCAGGTGTTTTTATTATTTTGTTAAATTTTTATATTTTTGTCTTCGCGTTTGATTTATGGAACGTGAAAATGCTTCAACCCCTTTTTTATTTTAACACTAGGTTTACCGGCATCGATTGGATCATTTTAATGGGTACATTGAAATACAAATTTTTCGCAATACCGTTTGTTCAGTTTACATTAAATTAATAGATTTCTATAAGAGAGTTACTTCGTACATTTTTTTATATTTTCATTTTGAGTTTATATTTTCCGCACGCACGATTGCTAAAGTTAACCGATTCGCTGCCAAGCCTAAATTATATGAAGTCATTCCCATTGCCATTTAAATTTAAATTTGTAAAAGATCATTCTCTTTAAATAAGAAATAAAGTATAACTTTTGTAGAAAATTTTATTTGTAGTATTTTTTCAAGTTTTTTACATTTCTATATTTATGTTTGCGGCCAGAAAAAATTTGCTAATTCAAAAGCCTGCATGTTATAACATATTTAAAGTAGGACGAGTATACTCGTCTTGGCAATGCATGACACCCTGCCAAAGACGAGTATACTCGTCCTTGGCAGCGAATAGGTTAAACACGAAATCTGAATTGAGTCAAATTGACGGGTTCCGTAAATCTAGTGTTAAATACGTGTCGCGGGCACTTGGATGATTTGCTAATTTTATTTAACGTTATATTATTTTATTTTATTTTACTTCCGTTGAATTATTATTAATACTTTCAGTTTTGTATTAATATTCGCGGTTAATCAAGCTCGTATTAAAATAATTTCACGGTTATTATTTAGATCGAGTTTTTATATTTAACCGATTCGCTGCCAAGCCTAAATTATATGAAGTCATTCCCATTGCCATTTATATTTTCAGTGTTATTGTTTACCAAAGCTCTGTTATTGCTTGGTAAGAGCACATATATTATCATACATAATCATTTGCAAGCATATGATGAAGCATCATGAAGATAAAGTATTATAAGTGATTTTGTTGCTATAAAATTTTGTTACAAATACACGATGAAGTTGATTTTTGCTCAATTTAAATTTGTAAAAGATCATTCTCTTTAAATAAGAAATAAAGTATAATTTTTGTAGAAAATTTTATTTTTAGTACTTTTTCAAGTTTTTTACATTTCTATATTTATGTTTGCGGCCAGAAAAAATTTGCTAATTCAAAAGCCTGCATGTTATAACATATTTAAAGTAGGACGAGTATACTCGTCCTTGGCAGCGAATGGGTTAATTCAACGAATCATGATATATATATCTTAACAATTTTTTAAATAATTTGTAGCAGATTTAAAATCATTGTTATACATTATTTACACTGGAACTACGGAACCAGTCATTCTGACTGGTTCATAATTTCTTATAGAAATTTTCTAAATTTACAACGATGTATTTTTGGCGATTTTCTGTGACTTTTCGTAAAAAATATGTACAAAGAATTGTTACCCTTATTATAGATACTTTTTCAAATACCTATCATTTTGATTTCTTTGATATAAATAAGTCTACTTTAATCGCCGGTATTTCTAGTGTTAACTGTCGAGGTGATGTCAATGCATGACACCCTGACAAAGACGAGTATACTCGTCCTTGGCAGCGAATGGGTTAATGTTTCGTACCGAACCCTCCTATTGCGTTCGAGACTTTGTGACCCAACCATGTTTTTTTATATAAATAATTATTCTATTTTAAACTTCTTTGGACATAGATTTCTTGAGTGTGACTTGTTTTTACAGCAGTGCTCCGCAACCTTTTATCTTCCACGGCACAACGTTTTTTCGACAATTCTACGGCTCATCACAAGCAAAAGCTTGCAAATAAATAAATTACAATAATACGTATATGTTTTTATCAGATAAAAAACAGAATAAAATAGATCTATGTATATAGATGTCTACTTTAATTTAAGTTTTGTATAAAGCTATTGGAATTGTACGTCAACGCAAGAACAAAAATATTTAGTTATAGATTGCGTGTAAAAATTTGCTTTTTAAATTTAAATATAAAGTTTGTTGTTTGGGATTTACTTGCGTCTATTTAATCAAATTTCTAACTAACGCGGTGGTTAAAAAATTTAATTATTCTCGAGAAAAACAGCGGTTGCGGAGCACTGTTCCACAGTGTGCGAATGAATTTTTGATTACATTTATCAAAAAAGTGTATAATTATAATTGTAACACAATTGACGTAAGCTTCAATGAACACAATAGGAGGGTCAACGCGAGCAATACACAGTCAACATAAAATTACCAATAATTAAAATATACCTGTTCGTAGGAAAGAAATCGAAATGATGGGTATTTAAAAAAAATACGTAATGTAAGAGAAAAAATCTTTACACATGTTTTGTACGGAAAAGCATGGAAATTTTCGGAAATGCAATTCCAAGTTACAAACCGACCACGTTAATCGTTTTGGTAATGCTACTAAATGTTAGTAAGCAGTTCTTAATGTTTATAGAAATTTTATAATTTTATTTTGATGCATTTTTTTGAGGGAATTTTTTGTTAAAAATATTGACAGAGCTTTATTTCTTTTGCGTTATGTATTTTTTCACACACTTTTTGTTTAAATTTCTTTAATACAAATGGGTGTATTTCAATCAGTTATAGAAATTTTATAATTTTACTGTGATGCGTTTTTTAATTTTTTTCCGCGATTTTCTGTTAAAAATATCGACAAAGCTTTATTTCCTTTGCGTTATGTATTTTTTCACACACTTTTTGTTTAAATTTCTTTAATACAAATGGGTGTATTTCAATCAGTTATAGAAATTTTATAATTTTACCGTGATGCATTATTTATTCTTTTCTAAGATTTTCTTAAAAGTATCGATAGAGGTTTATTTCTTTTGCATTATGTATTCTTTCACACACCTTTAATTTTGATTTCTTTAATACCAATAAATATACTTTAATCAGCCGCAGGAATTTTATAATTTTACTGCGATGCATTATTTATCCTTTTCCAAGATTTTCTTAAAAGTATCGATAGAGGTTTATTTCTTCCACATTATGTATTTTCCCACACACCTTTAATTTTGATTTCTTTAATACAAATAAATATACTTTAATCGATCATAGAAATTTTATAACTTTACTGTGATGTATTAATTATTCTTCTCCAAGATTTTCTTAAAAATATCGATAGAGGTTTATTTCTTCCGCATTATGTATTTTCCCACACACCTTTAATTTTGATTTCCTTAACACAAACAAGCATACTTTAATTATCGGTAGCTGTACTCTTAATTTAGAGAAACTGTTACTAGCAACCGTGTAGAAATTCGTTCCAGTACCAAAAGAGAAACTCTAGTTTCAGATAAAAAGCAATTAGAAACGAGGAGTTAGATAAAGATACGTTAAAATTACCAGCAAAACTGGTTTCGTTAGCTATCTGTGGCACAACAAGAAAAGTTTCAAACTTTCGTTGTAAATGGCAATTAGTCGGTTTAATTCCCCGAATAGACAATCGTGCTCAACGAACCTTCGCTCGAAACAAAAATTACCTTATCGCGTAACGCGTCCTTAAGCGACGATACGTGTAAGCAATAAAATTACGATAAATACTGAAACTACTCGGTGAAAGCTTGTCACACGTGAGAGGACAACGATCGTGTTTGCTAGATCTAAAATTGTGCGTCGAGGGATTCCAACCTACCGGCGAACGTCTCCGTTATTTTTAGCAGGAAACCGCGTGTCCCGTTAACGAACTTCTGTCACGCTGGATCTCATAGATTCACCAATTAACCAACAACTCACAACGACAAAAATAAAAGACAAAACAAAAATTATCCGCTCATTCTTAAAACAATTCTTGTAAAAATACCTCGCGTGTAAACCATACGTTATCCCCTTTTTTTCTTTACCAGTGCGTCTGGGATCGATCGTCGCTCCAATCTCGACCACTATCGAGCGGAAATCGAAAATAACCGGATCCGACACGAGGGTAGAATAAATGTTTACGTTGAAAATTCCGCCGATGATTCGACGCAGAAGCGAATCCTGAATCGGCAAAATATTATCACAGTGGCGGCACAACAATCATCGCTTCCGTATCGCGGAAGAACAACGAAGCGATTCGTACGAACCGACTGGAAATCGCATCGATGAATCTCCATGCACCGCGTTGCTAAAATAGAAGCACACAGAAAAAATTCACAAGTTCGAGCAACTCGGATCAAATAAAAAAGAAAAAAATAAAGAAAAAAAAAGAAAAAAATGGTGCGTTCGCGGAGATAGAAACAAAACCGAGAAAAACCGAGAAAAAACGAGAACAAAGGAGATCGAGCAGTCACAGCCAGGCCAGCGGATTCTCTCGCGCTCGAAGGTCGAAGAAAGGATTTAACGGCACCGAGGACGATCTCGTTGGAATGTTAACCACTTGCGCTGGTAGCTAATTCACAGTTGGGAGTACCGAAACGATAATTTAATTTCGTTTGTTAATAATCTTGCGCGGTGCGGTTTATTTAACTGTACCTCGTCGAACGATCACAGTCAACGCGCTCTGTGCGCGTTACTTTTATTTCCGCGACAATTACCCATCGATGCCGTACAACACGTCGTTCGCGACTTTGAAATATAAACGTCTCGACGTGCGCGGCACGTCTTCCCAGCGCAAATGGTTAAAGAGTTTCCCTTAGGAACTCACCGTGAAGAAGAGTCGGCGCGATCGCGCGCGACAACGCGAATACATGACGCTGACAGGTGCACGTCGATGGCCGGGGATGGTCAACAAGTTATGTACGCGATCCGAGTGCAACAACTGTCATTCAACGAACGGCCATGTTGATGTTCGCAGGGGGTTGCGTTGTGTAGTGGCGCGGTTCCAGACCTCTCCTTATTTGGTAAACGCCAGTGGCGGCGGCACGTTCGCGCGAAAAATCAATGGGGTTAGTTCGTTGGTTTATCCTCGGGGTGACGCTGCTGCTACTATTTGTAATCGGGCTTGGGAAAATTTTTGTTCGAATCGAAAATAAAAGGAAAAAGGGTTTGTCACGATACGTGGTTTGTATTATTTTATTTTATTCTTTTTTTCAATTTGTCGTTTATCGTCGCATCAACCACTTGTGGGTTATTAGCGACTCGTTATTTTATTGTTTCTGGTTGAGGAATCATTTAGGAGAAGTAACTGTATTTTAGTGGGACATTAACAACTATGTGAATCTTAGACAATTTTTTTTTTCGTTTAAATATAATGTTTTTTAGTTATTTTTTAGTTAATTTTACGGTGTGCATTGCTTTTGAATAATATAATATACGGGACTGTGTGTGTGTGAAGATGAAATTTGTATTTTTTCTGTAGTTGAATTAAATGAATTGGTGTGAATTAAAAAATGAAGTGGAATTGGAAGGAAAATGTTTGAGAATTTGTTTTAGGAAATATTTAGTTTAGTTTAGAAAATGAAATAAAATAGAGTTGTTTCATTTCAGGGGAAAATCATTGATTTGTTCGAATAAAGTAAGGTATAATTGTTTTGAAATAATTTTTAGGGATGATGTATTATTTAAATATTTATTTGGTAAATATTTTATTTAAATAATACGTAAGTCTGTTTATAGTGGCATAGAATTTAAGAATTTTTTTTTTTTTTTTTTTTAAGGATTAAATTGAGAGCTTCAAGTGTTTTGTTGGTATTGAAAATATTATTGACCCGTGCGGTTGGTATTAAAGGAAAAATTGATATTGAGATTGAAAGGTGACGAATATTTAGATGTTTAAAAATTCAAGCCTCGGTATCGACAAATGGTGGGGATATTGGCAATAATATTCGGAAAATAAATTAAAAGTATTGAAGCGGAAATTTGACTTCTAAAAATTTGAATTCCAACTTAAAAAATGATGAAAATTTATTGAAATTGTTACGGTCAAATTGAATTGATCAGTACAATTAATCGTGTGCCGGTGAATGTTTTAATTAAGGAATTTTTTACAAAATAATTTTGTAAAAATTAGAAATTCATTTGAAAATTAGATAACTTTCTGGAGTAGTGCATTTTTTTATATAAAAATTTTATAAATGATTCTTTGAAACAATTTAGATTCTTTTCTCTGTAAAATTAATGCGAATTGGAATTAATTCTAGAAAAATGTTTAATTAGTTTAAAAATGTCGTGGATTAAAGTAAATTGTAGTTAACTATAGTTTTAATTGGATTTTAAATAGAAATAGATTGTAGTTAGCTATAGTGAAACAATTTTCTTATTGCGTGTTAAAAAAAATGATTCTAGTTCGTAAAAATTTTTTAACGGCAGGTATTTTATTTTAGTTCTTTACAAATGTCATAAATTAAAATAAATCCTATTTATTCGATGCCGAGGTTAACTTTCAAGAAACGTAATTTTATAGCACACAATACATATTTACGAATTTATAATGACTAACGAAAGAATTTTTAATCAACGAAGAAACACGTAACGCACAATCTCTCTGATGAAAACACTTCCCAGATAATTTTAGTTTTTAATCAGCTAATTTTGAAACATAAGTAATTTACTGGAAATTTTAATTAATAGTTCGGTGGATAACAGAATTTTTTTATCAATATTTTAACAAACTTTTCACCTGCAACGCGTCCGATAATTAGTTCACAAATTGTTAGAAATTAAAATGAATTGATATACATTCTAAATTATAACCAGTTGGCAATTGTTAAACGTAATTTTTACTTTCTTTATCGTGCGCAAGTTTTTCCAATATTAATTATCCAAAATTAATACCCAATATTAATATTGGAAAAGCTTTATTAACTGCATGCTATATTTTTTTAATTTTTTTCACTCTACATGCGTGTTTGCCTCAGCGTAACTTTTCTAGACAACCTTTAATTTTTTATTGCTTTTTATATTGCACAACATTCTAGAATGCAAACATGTAGGCATATAAGTATGCAAATACAACATGTGCACCGGGCAAGCGCAAGAATATGAAAAAAGGTTGAAGCAATGTATAAAACACGCGAACGATGAATAAATATCTACCAAACTATTTTGAAAGCTTCGTCGAACAGAATTCGAAAATAATTAAAACAGTAACCAAACGTATGCAGATATTCCAACTTAACACATCGAAGGCCGCTGTTACGTGCGCCTGATTTTTAGCTATTTTCTGAAAATTCTTTCTTGACGTCATTTCGATGTTTGTATGGCAATACATACTGATGCTATTTTTAGAGAAACGTTAAAAATAGTGTAACAGTTATCTTAATGACTCTCTTTTATTAATAATTATATGGTTAGACTGCGGTGCTTCGTCAATACTCGTATGTAGGAATAGTAGTGTATATTGAAGCGTTTTTACAGTGGTNATAAAAAAAGTTAGAAAGTGATCAGAGATGTTGTTGTACGTTATTTTCGTAATAAAGCGAACCAGAACTACCGACGATTAAAGTATACTTAATTCTACCGAGGAAATCAAAGTGGAAAGTATATAA
>SMSQ01021730.1:14792-72571 GCA_019453375.1 Ctenoplectra terminalis | reverse complement strand
TTTTTTTTTTTTTTTTATTTTATTTTGTGTCCTTTCTATCACTTTTCTTAAAAAGGCCATCATTTTCAGGGACACCCTGTATATACTAATAATACATTCGCATAGTGCCTTAAGACGACTACGACTTAAATAGGATTAAATGGAAGATTTAGAAGGAAAGCCAAACGCAAAGTTAGATCGCAGATATATTATAGAGTAAGAATTCGGTATAAAAATCGAACGTTTGAGATATCGAAGTTTCGAGAGTAACAATAAGTAGTTATACAAAACAATTACATGTAATAGGAACTACATATTCATTCCTCTTTCGCTTGTTTCTTTCTCTTTTTTTCTTTCTTTTATTTAACCCGTTGACATCGGGCATAAGAAAGACAAAAATTATACATGGAGCCAAAATTCAGTTGTGCGACTAATAAAGATATAACAATCTGTACTCCTATTGATACACATCGAATAATACCTTGAATGTTTGACGATTTTTATTTTTTATTGTCAAGTTGTGAAATGCGTTAGATAAAGTAATTTATATTATACAAGGTGGGGCATTTTAATAACTGAACCTGAATAACTCGCTTGTTTCTGAAGATAGGAGAAAATGCATTAACCCCTTAACCCTTTTAGTGCCAGGCGAAAAAGAGGTGCCTATGCGAGAATAACCGGCCGAATTTCACGGTTTTATTAGAGTTTGAGAAAATGCTCGTAAAAACCAAACAAGAAACAATATTGACACGATTCAAAAAGCAGTATATTAAGGACGAAATAAAGAACGAAACAATGACACTAGTTTTTCTAAATTCATTGAAAATTATATAAATAACAAAGGTATAAAAGATCATGAAGAAAGTAAAAGTTGAGTTCTCTCTTACAAAACGTATCTGCGCATACAAGAAGTCATGTTTTCATCATAATTTCATATAGATCATTTATTACAAAGTATATACTTTGCATTTCCAATATATTTTGCAACAAGATAAATAATATTACGTAACAAAAATAAAAAATAACTCCAAGGTACATGGTAAGCGCCGGACGGATTATCTCTTCCGAAACACGTAATTGTTATAGGTGATATAACATTGCTGAAACAAAATTATGTTTGCTATTTTTTTGAATTCTCTCATAATGAAATTAGACCATTTATAACGTATTATAAATTTATTTTCAGATAGAGTTCTCCCGCAATGCGAATAGTAAAGCGAATAGTAAAGCGAATAGTAAAGCGAATAGTAAAGCGCTAGAAGGCGCGGGCCGATATATCGGCTCTGGCACTTCTCACCAGTGCAGCGAGGGCCGATATATCGGCCTCCGGCACTAAAAGGGTTAACCTATTGGGTTGTTCAGAAAGTTCGTGCCGATTTTTAACACTAGATCTACCGAGATGGTCAAAATGACTGGTTTGCAATTTCTCCAATAAATTCTGTAAATTTATAATGATACATTTTTAAGAATTAATTGTGTTTTTCTGTAACTAATATGAACATAGATGTATTTCCCTTGGATTTTATATTTTTTTCAAATAATTATTATTTTGAATTCTTTAGTTGAAATAGGTAAACTTTAATCGTCGGTAGTTCTAGTGTTAAGCAAAATTCAACCACGACACATTTAATTTTCCTTATACATTTATTAAATTATATATGTTCCATTTTGTTCTATAACCTTTCTCTATCTCTCGCGTAACTCGAATATCCCAACCTTCCAAAACATCTTAGATTTTTCGGCGAAAAACTTTTCCATATTTAACACTAGAACTACCGTGCCAATCAAAATGACTGGTTCGTAATTTGTCATAGAAATTTTATAAATTTACAGTAGCGCATTTTTAGAGATTTGCAATAATTTTTTAAACAAAATATGCACAAAGAATTATTACCCCTAATACAGTCAACCCTCCTATAACGCGGTGAGTGCGTACCGCGTTATATGGAAAACGCGCTATAAGAAACTCGGATTTAACCGTACAAACCAGGCTAATTCGTACCTCGTTGTATGGAAACCGCGCTATAAGAAACTCAGAATTAGTACAAATCACACTATTCGTACCGCGTTATATGGAGACCTAGAAATACAAAAGACAAGATTAAATTATAAATTATTTTTATTGAATCGAAGAGTTCGTATAAGGAAATGATAAAAAAAAATGAAACAAAAAGTAAACAAAAGAACTGTTTTCCAACAAAAACAAGAAAGACTTTTGTAAAATCTTTTAACACTCATCCTCGCTGTCAAGCTCCGCGTTATATGGAAACCCCGTTCTCAGAGTGCCGCGTTATAGGAGGACTATCGCAATATAACGTCGGCGTTATACGGAAACCGCGATCTCAAAGTACCGCGTTATAGGAGGGTTGACTGTATAAGTATTTTTTCAAATACTTATCATTTCGATTTCTTTGCTACAAATAAGTCTATTTTAATCATCGGTAGTTCTACAAACTTTTATCTAAAGATACTTGAAGTATCACTCTTCAGAATACACACACGTGTCATTTGTTTTCAATCATTCCGACATATTCAGACCTGTTCTAATGGCACCTACCGAAAATCTGTACGAACTTTCCGGACAACCCAATACAATGACGGGCATAGCCCGCGTACGATGATCGGGCCAAACGTAAATATTACGGGCATAGCCCGCGTACGGTGATCGGGCCAGAAGTGAATATTACGTGGAATATTTGATACGCGATTAAAGTCTGATGCAATAATTGCGGTAGACGCAAGTATTACAAAATGTTTATTTATACAAAACTCCAAAATACAAAATTAATAATCCGCAATGGTGTGATACAATTCGAAACATTCTGGTAGATGAAACGGAACTTTGCACTCTTCTTACAGTCCCACGTTGTTTCTCTACGTTTTTTATTTTTTTGGCAAACTCTACAAGGTTTTGACGGTCTTAATTTTGATTAACGTCATTCACTTTTTTCCCCTAGGAGCGGATGACGTGTCTAAGACGTGAAACCAAAAATTAACATAATATGTTTGGGACGCCAATAGGCGCCAACAATACCGGGAAGCCAACATGTTTCGGACGCCAATAGACGTCAACAGTAGTCAAAGGGTTAAGAATAATTTTGTATTCTAAATTATCTAGTGGGAGTTAACATCTAGAGTGAGATACTTATGGAGAGCGGCTAGTCGTCCGTAGTATCACAGTGGCATCTTATGAAGGCCGACTATAGTCGCCCGTAGTACCGAAAGGGTTAACACGTTGAGTGCCACGAGATTTTATAAGGAAATGATCTTCAGGCCACGCGCCTGACAAACGAGTTGTAACATTTTGTGATACTTGCGAGGGACAACCATTATTATGTTTACCATGTTTTAATAAAATCCATTAAAATTTTCTGAAAAAATGTTTAAGTATATTAATAATAAAATCCCGTATTAAATAAAAATTAAGTGGACTTTAAATAAATTTTTTAGTTTTATATCATATTTTACATTGTCAAGTCACCGATGACTGACGTGGCACTCAACGTGTTAACACATTGTACGCCGGCCCCGCGAAAACGCGGGTTTCGAAGTTTATCGCTTGAGCGCCGGCCCCGCGAAAACGCGGGTTTCAAGGTCTATCGCTTGAGCGCCGGCCCCGCGAAAACGCGGGTTTCGAGGTCTGTCGTTTCAGCGCCGGCTCTGCGATAATGCAACATTCTTTTTTTTTGCGATTTGTTTGTTCTCGTCATGACTACGCCGACGAATATGCAGACCAAATTTAGTGTTTTACGTTAATTTCTAAAATTTTAAATATCTTCATCACCTATTCATTGGTCGTCAACAAGCGAATCATGCCGGCGCCCAGGCTTTAGGCGGTCGACACGGTGCCGGCGCTCAGACTTTAAATGTCTCAGATGCCACCGGCGTACAATGTGTTAAAATTGATCGGCCCGATCATCATACTAAACAAGTCGTGCGAATGGCTCGAAGGCTGCGTTTGTTTACGTTTTCGGCCCAAAATTCTCGAACGTAAATCGTAGATTAACCCTTTGCGCTCTTAGTCATACTCAACATTTTATCTCAACTGGCAGGTATTTAATAAATTATTTCCAGAAGCTTACTGAATTTGCCTCAACAATCATATTTTTGTAATCGGTAACATATCTACATTGATAAATTCCTATAAGATTTAATTTTAATATAAAGGAACATGTTTCGTACGTTAATACTGAAAAAATGTAGTAAATCGGAATGTCGAGTCCAGTTCGACATGGGAGTGCAAAGGGTTAAGGGGTTAAACCAAGTTTACTTGGTATCGGGGGGCTCATAATCTGGTATTTCCAATTTTTCTGTAGGCGGAAAGGAGATACGAAGATCAATTCTGTTTTTTTAAATGGAATGGTATGGTTTCTTACTTCTAGTCTGATAGAGCGTTTCAAGACGAATACAATAATCTATTTTGAAGGTCATTCAAGGTCACCCAAAGTGAACGGTACATAGTCCGTATGAGGTACAAAGCCCGACGTCAAGGGGTTAAGCGTTGCAGGAAGTAGTTCGTAAACGAACGAGAAATGTGACTGATAATAAAATAAAGTAGTACATACGTGTAATTGATAACTGTCTTATAAACAAATCGTTCGTTTGTAATAAATTTGTAATAAAATTGATCGTTTATAAAATACGATTTCTTGTGAAACATATTAGATGGTATTGCTTGTTTAACACGTTGACCGGCAAAAATTCTAAAGATATTTCACAGAATACGAGACTATTGAATTGTTATAAAAGTTTGTAAAAAAAATTTGAATAGTTATAAAAGTTTGTTGAAAAAATTTGAATAGTTATAAAAGATTATTAACACATTGACGACGGGACCTTGTTTCTGTAAAACTTACCAGGGAATAAAGTTACGATCGAATAAATTCTTGGTTACATACTTTCGAGAATAAATTGTGTTCTAAACACAGCTCTCAATTTCAAATTTGAACCGAACGAATAACTTTTTAAAAGCAACCTTTCATATATCGTCGTTTCCTATTCTCACATTTTCAAGATCTGAAATACAAAACACGAGAAATCTCGTCACCCGTCCTCAATGTGTTAAAAAAATTTAAATAGTTATAAAAGTTTATTAAAAAAATGATTTACGATGGAATGCTTGAAAATAGCCCGTACAAAGTTGGGGTTGATCAGGGCGATCCGGGCAAAAAAATTTTAACTATTCGCCACTGCTGAAAATATATTTGAAAAGGAAGAAATAATTTTCAAATCTCGCACGCTTTCTTAGATACATCGTTCTTGAAGAAAGATCTTCAACTAAATGTATGTCCCGAAAACGTTTCGTTGCAAGCGTACTTATTATTACGCTACACTTAGAAACGAACGATAAGCGCGCGTGCCCTGACGGAAATTTTCTTATAAAATTGCGTGCCAGTCAACGTGTTAAACTGTTTAAAGAAAATTTTAACAACGATTAAAACTGAATCGGTTTCTGTATATTTATTGATTAAATATTGATCATTGTTGAAACAATTAGTTATAAAAAAATTGAACGATGTTATTATTATTACAAGCGAACGTTGAGTTAAAAGAATATTTTTAATTTCAAGTTTTCTTTGCGGAAATAATTTGGTCGGTGTTTTTATTACTTATAGCGAGCACGATAAGATATAAATAATTTAGGCTTAATTAAACAACATTGAATAATTGTATATTCTAATAAAATATTGATATAATCGTTTCTTTCGTTTAGTTCGAAATAGCTTCTTCGTAATTTATTTCTATCTTTAATATGTACAAATAAAAGTAATTCCTTAATATTATTGTTTAGCGTTATTTATTTATCATTTCCAGTTTACGAAATTAGCAACTTTTATTTCTCTTTTTTATTTTGTTAGAGGTATTCGCTTTTAATCGCATTCCAAGTAAATATCTTTCAAACGTAAAAAAAAAATTAATAATTTTCTTTCGCTTTATTTCCTAACATTATAACTTAATTTTAATTACGTTTGTTTTATTTTATGAGGTCGGATATGTACCTATATGCATCATTAATATAAATCAGTATAAACTAAAATTAAAATTATTTATGTAGATTTATTTTTGGTTTAATATTTTATTTTTTAAAAACATTTCACTAGCGTTACAGTGAAAGATAAATAACATCGATAATATTATTATTTAATGACGATTATAATCCATAGATTTCATAGAATTTATGTGTGACACGTTTATCTCGCAAACATTAAATATTTTATACTGTAAAAATTATTATTTTTTTTATATGATAATATTTGTTCTTATAATATTATTTAATATTTAATTCTCTTTGAAATCACACGTACGCGATTAAATATGTATTGTGAAATAATACTAAGAAAATAATTATTCTTAAAAGTAGAAACGATATAGTTTGAAGATTATTCAAACTTTTTGAATCATAAAAAAGAAAGCTCGTGATTATTTTACATAATCGCAGATCTATAGGTACCTCATAGTGACTAAATATTTTCCTTCATATATTCGATTACAGATTTTGGGTGAAAAACTGAAAAAGAATGTTGAATTTATCATGTTTAGTTATAATAATCAACTTTTGAAATTTTTATATTTAATTAAGAAACGTTTTCATAAACATTAATTTTATGTATTGCATAAATACTTTAATGAAGAATTTTTGTTTCAAAACGTATGGTATATTCAAAATGCATAAACGACGCAGAAATAAATACGTTACAATCGAATCTATAAACTGATTAAAATTTTAATAAAATTATATAACGGATGATTCCATTTTTCTTTTACCTTACCTTTATAATTTGATTAGATCTCAACATTTTCGAATGGTAAGAACTCAAGAATTTGTGCTACAGACACAATATCTTATTTGCATTAATGTTATTCTGTGAAAAACAAAAAACAAAAATGAAAAGTAATGTAAAAATGATACTATAGAGACTATAGACAGACAGAACAGAAAGCAAAAGATACAAACAACACAATACGTAAGACTAATGAATTAGTATTCCTAAATATTGTTTTCAAATCTTTACAGTTTTAACATTATGATTATATTTAACACGTATCTCAATTAATTTGAAGTAATCATACATTCTATATTAATTAAATTCATTCTATATGAATGAATATAAAATATTTTATTTAAGGTACTTTGGGGTGCATAATTTCACCACGTTAATGTTTAGAGCATCGTATAATTTTTCTAGATATTCGCTTAGTGAAATTTTTAAATATCTAATATGCTTTAAATTTTTTCCCAAGGTCTGGGATAAATTAATACCTAAAAAGAAGTGATTTTAGTATATTATAATTTCCTATAAAATTTATATAAAAATAAAAACTTATGAAAATTAAAATGAAAATGGAATATACAAAAATTAGCTATAATAAGATTCATTGCACTTTGTATTTTGTCTAGAATTAATGGAAGTTATGATTTTAATTCATAGTAAAGTAAAACATCCTTAATACAATTTTAATATTTATTGACAATTTTACTATACATGTATGTAACGAATAATCAAGCCCATTAACTTGTTATTTTAATCACTAATGTAATATGTATGTAACAATATATCTGATCCTTTTATTTATAAATTTCTACTTGCGAAATTAAATACGTTTAACAGGAAACTTTTTATCGAGTGAAGATATGTTTAAAATAAATCTATTTCCTTTTCACGTATACATTTAAAACTGCCTTGAAATCATGATAGTGCATTAAGCGTTATATTAATACTTCGACTGGTTCTCTATTTAATGGAAGTTGATTATCTACATATGTATGTATATTTTGGTACAATTCGAAGACAATGTGTATTCGCTTAAAATTTATTCATAATCTACTAATCTATAGCAAATTATGCATGTACTCATACTACAGATCTGTAATTCTTCACAACAATTGGTCAAAAACGCATGAGACATGTACTTTTGAACACATTTTCTTGTAACAGAAAATTGTAATGATTAAATTTCTGTTTCTACTCGTAACTGCCATACGTGTAACTTGTATATTTTATACATTACTCTTTTAAAAATTCCATCTTAACATTTCCTTATGTTATTTTCTTGATATTCAATTAGCTTGGGTATAATCTTTTATTGGGTATGAAACTAAATATTTCTTAAAATTCTTCTAATTTAAATCAAATGAAATCACAGAAGCACCTAATACTCGCTTCTAATTCGATCTTCCATTAATATCACACACTCTTTATATCGTTCATTTTACTATTAAATATTACATAAAAATATTTGACACTGACAATGTTATCAAGGTGAATACAGTCAGACTTTTTTGTGATTACCAAAATACGCAATTTGAATGTAAAAGAAGCATTTCATAATTTTGAAATAACCATGAATAACAACATGAAACTCGAAAATGTTCGATACATATCTGTACAGAAACATCATGCAATATAATCCATACATGCTCCTATTTTTTTTTTAATGCATGCTAATTAACGCATTACATATAGTATACTATTCATCAAATACCAACGTAAATTGCTTAAGGTCTGCTTAATTGTAAACAATCACAATGAAATATAATACGAAAATCACAATAAACAGTAACTTTATAATACAAACTACATGATACAATGACCTACACGCCTCTAAAAGTGGCATTTAAACTGAATTCATTTGGCAAACGCAACACGAAAATCATCGAAGATTGAAAAAAAAAAAAAATCAGTTCGTCGTTAAATATTCCTAAAGTCTTATATTCTTAATAAATAAATTAATTAAAAAATAGGAATGTAGGGAGAGATAATGGTCGAGTAATTTGACAATTTCGATTAAGAAATAAATGCTTATTCGATTAAAAATACATGATATCAATTTATGAGGGAAAAAAATTAAAAAAATCTATGAAAATAAGTAAACGTCATTGATACATTCGGTGCTAACACAATTTTGAATGGATTAAAATCTGATATAGATATTATCAGAATAATCAGGATATTATATATTCACAATTTCATAGTTTGGAACAAAAACTATCTCGTACGTAATAAAATATACCAGTATAAGTAATCAGCTGTTCTCTCTGCCATATCACATAAAATTATAGTTAATTGTTTTTATAAATTTAAAAACTGTATTAAACCGCAAAAACATGGAACTAAATTTAAAGCACAAAAAATTGTGTTTGGAAGTTTAAGATTCAAGAACATCATAAGGAAGTACATACCATATAAATTTAAATGTTAAATGATATTATTAGAAATCAGTTCAAATATATGTATGTATATATGTATGTATATGTACAATTAATTTGGCAGAGAGAAGAATATACAGCGTAATTCATGCAATTAGGACTATTCGTACCTCTTTTACGTTCAAGATAGGAAGGAATAATAAAAGAAAAAGTTAAGTAATCTATCTTCCTATAGCCTCGTTTTCATGTTACATGTGATGATCCACTAAAAAAGTGGAACAATACCTCTTTCGTTTAAATTATGTAATATATTTAATTTTTTAATATAAATCAATTTCAATATCAATTTGATATTAAACGTTGAAACAAGATATTCAAAAAATGAATACTTTAGTAGTATTAGAAATTACTTTCAAAATAAAAATATCAAGTTATATAAAAAAAATATACATATCTGGCATAGTTTGAGAAAACAGTATAGTATATCTTTACCATTGTATACTTTTACATGATTCGATTTTTCGCAAAAATAATTTTTTCATCCTGAACGATAAAAGAGTTGAGGATTTTTCTAACTATATGACTTACCCCATACATATATGTATACATAATCAGTAAAGATAAAGCTAACATGTTATGACTCGTCCACCTCCTATGACTTATGAATGATCTGTCTCAAAGTCTTGGGATATTTTGATTTTGGAAGTGTTATTTTAACTCAAAATATTATAACTCATCGGTTTTAAATATTAAATTTAAACAGATAACTACAACCAAAATCAACTAACACAGGATTAAGAGTTTCATTATTGGAGCATTATGACACACAATAGACAAATAGGACCACGAGAAAACCAAGTCCATGAATAATTTTGAAATATAATTTCTATAGCAGTCTTTAACTTTGGCATTATTTCAAATAACGAAGTGAAATCATGTCATTTTTATGCATACAATAATAATGTTTTAGTAGATATAATTTACGTTAATACACTATTGACAGCAAAGTTTATAAATGAAGCTAAATTAAAAATTATGCACGAGAGGGAAGAAAAGAAATCTATCCAGTTTATCCATATCGTGACAGAAATAGTACAAAAAATTTACAAAATCAGAAATTGAATTTATTAAAGTTATTAGAATACTAGAGTAGTATGATTAACTAAGTGTTTTAAACAACGTATATTCATGGACTTAGTTATTTATTATTTTACCAAATCCACATTCATCACCATTCGCACAAAAGGATGAATTCTTTTACCAATTAATTTTTTTAATTTAAACATTACTATCCGGTCTATGAGAAAAACCCATTGGTTGAGCATTTTCAACAAGTGTGGCTTGCATACTAGATGAAGGAACCTCGATATTCGTCGCAGCTGTTCTCATTTCACGAAGAGGTGCCCTAAAAATGAATAAATTATTAAAATTTAAAGTTATACGAAGATACAGAAATTATAAAATGATTATTATACACATATACAAAATATAATTTTCTTTTTTTTTTGTATTATAAGACACATACCTACAAAAATATATGAAAAAAAAAAGTGTTTTAAGATACATAATATGTTACATCAATACGAATTTCAATAGAAATTAAAAATTGTTTCACAAATATATCTATAAAATATTTAAATCGTACATACTGTATAGTACTTTCATACATTTTAAATATTTTAATATTATATTTCTTGTACCATAGAATACCATACTACTTTTATAACTGTATTTGAAAACAATCAACATAAAACAATCTCTTATAAAAATTAGTATTTAATATTAAAAGTTCTGTGCTACAATTCAGACATTTATAAAATTATAAGTAAAAGAAACTAGCAATAGCATGCAAATTAAAAATTTAAATGGTATATGTCTCAAAAATATAGCTACAAAGCAAATGTGTTTTCAATGCAAAAAGTCCAAAGCTGTATGTTATTTTATGGAATTAAAAGAATGCTTATGTATAAACAAATAATTATTTAAAATTATGAACTAATATTCTTAAGCTTAAGCATACACACATTTAAGCCTTACATTACAGCATAATTGATTTATGAGTATTAACTTACATAGAATCTAGAACATATATTGTTCAACCAGGTAATCAAATTTTATGATAAAAACTTAATGAAATACATTAGTGAGATATGAAAAAGCCATTGCACAAAAATGACAATTTAATTTTAATGCTAGATGAATTAAACTCGTAATGTCGAATATATTGGTCATAACAGTCACATTAAAATATAAACACAAATCTAAAAATCTATATGATATCCAAAGAAAAACTACAAATGTAAAACTGACATTAAATTTTATATATTATTGCCTGGTTAGTGAAGTGGTGCAATGAATGTTTGATGATTTATGTAGGCTTCCAGAAATCAGGATCCTCCGCGAAAGTTATATGTTGATGTGTAGTAGGAGGTACTGTATCCTGTGGGGAACTCACACCCGACGTCATTCCAGCTGGGTCGGGCCTGGTTCCTCTGTTATGATTAATGTATTAGTAACAAAATTAAGAATCACACTCAGCAAATATATTATACTTTATTATTATATTTTAACAACACATAGTGTATATGATAAAAAAAGAAATATAAAATGATATACTTTGTGTTGTTTTGTATGAATGATATATGTTTTATAAAGCTCCACGTGATGAAATGAAATATATGTTAGTTAATTTATGTATTATAAAAAGAACCCAAAAACCACAGAAATAAATTCAAACATAAACACAAACAAATATGAGAATATATAACAAAGTTATTCTTCCACCCACAAGCAAACAACATGTGTACATATTATTACAACACACACCACACATTTCAGCTTCCTAATCGAATAAAATAGTTGTATAAAAAATCAATGTGGTTACTTGGAATTAAAATAAAACAATATATTTAAGTCATATGCACCTATGAAATTATATCGTCAATGATCCGATTAAGTTCAATATTAATAATTTATCTTATAAAACTATTAATGAAATAAATATAACTTACTTTCGTCCAAGTGACATTAGTCCATATATCACACCTGTTGCAAATATAAAACCACTTCCAAATATGCTACTCATTCCTATACAAAGGAAGACTGGAGGAATTGCTATTCTAAAAATAATAATAAAAAAAAAATCATGTCTAAATATTAGCGACACAACGTAATATTAAAGGAAAGAAAAGAAACATAGCATTATAGTTCAAATATTGTATCAAAACAATAATATACTTACAAACAATATGCAGCCGCTCTATTCCAATATGGTCTCTTTTCCACCCAATCGCTTAAGTTTTGTACAAAATCAATAAATAGACAGCAACATGGTGCTTCTATCATTACAACTATAAAACCAGCCACCATTTGCCACATACCGCTAATCAGGCAATCTATAGAACCCAGCAGTATCGATGCACAATTCCATGCTCCAAGAAAAATTGCAACTGCAACAAATTCATAAAAAATATTAAACAGGCATAGATTGATATAATTTATAAACTCTAATTATCGGGTGCTTTTGTATCGTGTCTTATAAACAATACAAATAAAAATAATGCAACATATATAACAATAAAAATAGGCTATTCAAAGTGAATAAAGTACTACATAATCAGTTATGTATAAAGAGTAATCACAAACCATAAATATACATTGTATTGTAATATTGTGTATGTATGCAAAAGATTAGTTATTATATTCATTTTTTATTATGCAAATTCTGAAAAATGTGACAAGTTTGCTGTAAAAAAAAAAGGTAATGACAGTAAGTTAATTTTATGATAATATGCATGCTGCAATATATATTACTCGTGAAAACGTACTTAGACTACCCACAGTACCGAGTCCTCGACCAGCATACCTCATCCACCAAGGTACATCATCCTTGGCAACAGGGTCCTGTCCTGGTCTTTGCATAATCGATGATATTTTCTCTGCGAACGACTAAAAAGTCAAAAAATTATCATTATCGAAAAGCGTAACACATATTCAAGCAATTGTAATTTTACTAATTTAAAATACATTTACCATTTTCACCGTTCCACGATCCTCTTCTTCGCCAGCTGACAGGACCAAACGAGACTGACAGCACTACAAGGATCTGTTGATGTACGAAAAATCGACCTGCGAGTTTCTTAATTATATGGGCAGAGGCGCTTGTATCTGCCAACGATTTTGTACGTAGTTCTCACGCGAACTTCTTCATGGTTAAGCGCTGTTTCTATTACCAACTTACGAGATCCAATATCTCCTAAACTCGTTTCTACCAATCAGTATCGAATATTTTTAACGTTAAATAAAAATTTTTACTCTATATGGATGTAATATTTACATTTATAGATGTAAATGTTGTTGTTAAAAATTGTACATTTCTTTGTTGATTTATTTGAATCTCATTTCGATAATTTATATACAGTCTTGAAAAACGAAGTACATCAAATATTTTATATTAAATATTAAAATAATAATATATAACTATCTAGTTATTTATCACAACATTAAAAATTTATGCGATTAAATCAACCTAAAAGCAGAAACTCGAATTTAAAATTCATAGCTATGTGTAATGATCATATTTTTTTGTAGTCTGTAGAATGATGAATTACTACATCAATATGTTACATACGTTTATAAAGAGTATGAATTATATTAATAACAACGATTGAATAATTTTTTTATTAAAATCGAGTCATGTTGTATATTCAGTAAAATCATCCATATAAATACGTTTGTTCGATCTTGGTGATAAATCATCAGTTGCTCCATCTGGATTATTGTTTATTGATTCTTGCAATACACGATTCCTAAGTCGCTTAATATGACGTAAACGCTCTAACCAATTAGAAGCATATGGATTGTGACTATTTTGTTCCAAAGATGATGAAACCATTGAAGCAAGCTATAACACAAAAAATAATGTTATAAATTTTATTATAAATGAATATTTATATATATTAATATTATAATGTTCTTATAAAACTCACATTGGCGTGAAGAGCCAGTTGTCGAGATAAGATAGCTAAATTTTGATCAGAAATAATTTTTGGTTCACTGTGTCGAATATGCTTGGCCAATTCTTCTTTCACTTGAACCGTAACTTGATTAGTACCATGATCTAAGGGCTGAATCACAACGCATGCATAATTAAATTGTCCCTAAAAGAACAAATCAATATTAGTATTTTTGAATCATATTTTACAATCAAGTACAAGTACTACAATAAATAGTACGTACTTTTACAGTCTGTATGTTATATGGCTCTCCAGACTCGTTATAAACAACAGTAACATAGTTATTTCCAATATGTTGCTTTTTAGATGTACACTTTGGATCGCTTGGTTTTGTTGGCATTAACGTAGCTACATGAAATGCCACCTAATAATATTTTATAAAAGTTTATTATTCAAAATATAAAATGTAAAGGTTTTTAAGTAATTTATTTTAACCTGTGTAACATCATCTTGCCAGATATATGCAAAATTTCCGTTTTCACCATTGCGATCTAAACCTCCCAAAAACACGCTTTCATCAACATCCTTCAATCGGACTAACGTTCCTAGTCGTTGTAAAAATTCTGTATATCGAAGAGATCCGTGTTGATTAGCTAAGATTTCAGTTTCATTAGAAGCTTGCCCCGGACCAACATAAAGAACTCCAATTTTGTGGGTTTCGTATGGTTGTATTCTATCTAAAATTGTTACTGCTCTTTGCACAGCTGTTGTTTGTGGAACCAATAAAGGTTTTTCTGAAGGCGAGCCAAAGTGTGCTGTATGATACAGTTGTAGAAACACAAAACTGTAATTTACAATTCAAATGTAAGTTTTACATTGCAACAAAAATAGTTATATACTAAGTATTTCCATTTAAAAATACAATATTACCTAGGATTGATACCAGTTTTTGGAGTCTCTTTTACTCGTGGCGAATTTCCTCTACGAATATTATCCCATTCTCCACGAGATTTTTTTACAGGACTCATTACAGAAATTGTATGGCCTCTATCTCGAAACGGTAAAGGTAAAGGAGGTAACATAGAAGGATCAGGTTTTTCATCTTTTTGCTAAAAATAATAATATGTAGTTTTTCACTAAAACAAAAGTATAAAGAACATCACCCATAACTATGTACACTACAATACCTTATCTGCTAAGTGATTGCGACCAATAGGTGGTTTGCTATCTGATCCTAATGGCATTTGTTTTTGACCAGAATCAAGACTAGATAACCGAGGATAAATTTGTGTAGGTGATTGTGGAGGTTTTGCAATAGACGATTGAATTTGTGTTGCACGTCCTTGTACTCCTAGAAAGTTTCCCTGAACCTGTAAAAGTATGCAAAAAGTTTTCTGAATACAGGGTGCCATATACTTAGTATAAAACAAATAAAAAGTATATATTCTTATTTATTGTATACGCTCAAATTGCCAAATACAATAAAGTCAACTAGTGTATGGTAAAATTTATCAATTAGAAACAATCAAATATACACATATCTAATGAATCGTAAGACACAATTTTCTCCGAAACAAAGCTTCAGATAAAAAAATTTCATTCTACACTTTCAATTTGTTTTTTTCTATATAGAATCATCCTTTTGCCAGTTATACCATTGGTTACATAACAGCTGGTATACCGTTAAAATATTGTAATCTTTATTTATTTAAATATTATACCTGTACAGTAGTAGGTGATGGGGGAACGGTATTACTAGTAGTAGTTGTAATAATTTGAGTCACTTGCGTTGCGCCTGGATAAGAACGTTGAGATCGTAACGCAGCTGGATGATCTGATGTATTCTCTGACGGAGGTGTTGTGCCCATACCAAACATTTCTTCTGGTATAGCTTCACAACTAACTCTGTTAAAATATTATATCTTTATTAACTCTTTGCGGCACAGGATTTCAGATAATAAAATAGACCCATGTTGCATAGAAATTTGATTGTATTTTAAACGAAACAAAATTTGTATATTTTTACTAATAGAGGAATCACATAATGTAAAAATATTAAAAAATAATAATTTAATTGAATTTGTTATGTTTAATTGAATATGTTGCCATATAGGTTCATGAATGGTACTTATTAAAGCATGTCCTTTTCCCTAAGTCGAGGTAGAACTAAAAATGTCCCACCATGCATTACGGTGCATCAAAAAGGTGGGACACTTTTAATCCCAGCGTACCCCAAAGAGTTAAAACATTTATGAATTTTATGAAAATTATTACATACTCGTGTAAAAGTTATTTATATGATAAAACATGGTGTCTAATAATTTAATATCATAAACAAGTATAAATTTATGTGCACGCTTGTAATTACTACGAATTCCATCTGATTAAAACTTAACAATGGTTAGCTTAAAAAATTATTATAATCTTATTAAAACATACTATTGAAGTAACAATACCTCATGTCTTTTGTATATGTATTTTTTGCATGTTTCTTTAATTCGGCGTCAAGTTTAATTTCTATATCTGCCGATGAAAGATCTCGATCTACTTGCTGCAAGTTTAGCTTTTCTTTATTTAAAAATGGATTTTTCCAATTAGCACTCATTTCAGGACTAGAATTTGATCTGCGTACTGGATTCCGAGAACGGCGTACATCTATTAACGATTTTTATTTACTTTTCAACATATAAGTTTTATAAACGATTTGTTACGATACAAAATATAATATTGCATAATCGTACCATCTTCGCCATCCTCTAAACTTTCTAAACTATCACGTGAACTTTGCCTTGAAGGACTCGGTCTAGCCGGTGAACCGGGTATTGCAATTGGACCCGATGACACAGAAGATATCACAGATTTCACATTGTGATCACCTCGCGTTTGATCTATATTTTTATCCGCTACATCCTACAAAAAGCTCTTTGAGATTCTTCTATGTACTTTTTAAATGACATATTTTTAAGTTACCTCTGCTTCGTCACCAGAACATTCTGATGTAGATTCTTGCTGCTTTTGCATTAAATCCTGATTTGGTCGATACAAAGACATTATGTCATAAATAGGAAAATCTATGTTTGTTTCAAATTGCATAGAATTTTGAATTCTCATTATCCAAGACATATCGCCTGTGGGTCTCCGTACATATATCTCAGCCCAACCCTGACACCAGCACGCGCAAAGTACATGTTCTTCTTGTTTCTCACTATTAAGTATTTGTTCCAATTTTGATGATTCTACTTGATCTTTGTCCATTTTTTCTGATGGATAATCTTTTTTTGTTGCATCTAACTCTTCTGATGTTTTCTTTAATTCATCAGTTGGAGAATTTGCAGCTGTATTTACAGTAGAACTTCCATGGCCTCCGGAAGACTGTCTAGACAATCTGTCCTCTTTCGCTGTCTATGTATTACCATTTTATATTTTAGAAAAATTGTACCGATAACAAAATAATTATATAAATAATATCAATAACACATATCAATAATACCTCTGTACTCGATGCTCGTCTTAAATTTGATTGAGACGCTTTTGCATGTTCAGGAGATTGAGGACCAGATTTACATGCAACCCAACAATTATCGCAAAGTCCACCTCGCATTGCTTTATTACTACAACCACTTGTTGTTACAGTAATAAGTTTGTTACCGAGCAACCATGTCATCGACTGACCCTCTTTCAGTAAAAAATCAACCGCTGGTAGTCTAAATAGAAATAATTATACTTATTTATATTTTCCATAATCAATAAAACATAACCGTAAACTTACCTTTTAGGTCGAGCTGAATAAGTTGAAAATGTATATCGAGCCATAAGATCAATACAAGTTTCAGTAAGTTCAACGTGAAAAGTCATTAAAGCCTCATCAATTGGAGGCTTTAAGTCTGAAACTTTGTTATCTCCTATCATGCGATTAGCCATTATTGGTCTTTCTCTCCTACCTCTGCTACCCTACACATAAACTCATACTAGTAAAGAATTGATTAAAAAATGATAATAAATATACTACTTTATTAATATTTTATGTACTGCACCTGTTCAGTTAAACTTGAGCTGCGCTTTCTATTCGAGGAATCTTCATTTATAAAGTTAAAATCTGATTTCATTAAATGTCCTTCTTCGAAAGGAACTATTACATTAGCCTTCAATCCCTGTATATAAGAAAATAAACATGGTTCGAAATTTACAAAATAGGACTTTCATTATTAACAATATTATTATATCAGTAATGTACATACTGTAGTAATAAATCTAACAAAATCTCTTCGAAACGGTAATCGGCATTTCAAAAACCATACAGCAATTACATGATGTGCCAAGGATACTGTATAATGATCATATTTGAAAGGATTTGTATACGGTAACAGAATTGCAAAAACTGACATGTACTGATCTCCAATAAAACTTGCAAAAACTTTTGGAAGTCTAGTAAGAGCTGCAACAAAAAAACAAATTAATATTATTCATAGCTGAATTGATGTACAGATTTTATAATACTTACTAGATAAAAATTCCAAAATTGGTATAGCTATATGTACTGTTGCTGAAATTTTTGATAAATTTAAAAGTACTTCAGATAGAAGTTTGTTCATCGCATCACGCATCTCTAAAATACAAGTTGTAAGACTAGTAACACACTGACTTGCACACTTTGCTGTTAAACCAACCTAAAAAGTGACAAAATTGCAAAAATCATAAACGTTTTATCATTACAGTAGTTTTGAGTAATAAACTTAATACTTTTTTACCTCTAAACACTTTATTAAACGCTGCTGTAAATTAGGTTCCAAATGTGCATGATATGAAGCTAACGATGCTAATACTGGAAAAACATGAACGCGAAACTCTGATAGAGTGAATTTTGGAGGAACATTGTAGAGGGACTCTGGAAGTCTCAAACTTTTGTCACTGACCTATCAAAACATATTAAATAAATCTATTTGAACGTTTTGAAAAAACAACAAAATAAGGTAACATACCATTGAACAAAGTGCAGCTGCAAAGTAATCGATATCGTTTGTATGTCGTGATAATATTAATGCTCTATTCTGCATTACTTGAGGTAGCTCCTTTAATACAAGATGCAAAACCTTCCAATCTGTAAAAACATAATAAATTTGAACTTCAACGTTTGACTTTTACGTATTATTAATAATTATACCAATTTATGGATATATGTGATACAAACCTTTTTCCGATTTAATACAAGAAATAACAGCTTTGCACGCATGTGCCAATGACATATGAGTAATTTGACAAGATAAATGCTGTAATGGAGCTGGACTGACAGGTGGAGGACTATTACCACCTCCTCCACTATTCATTCGTTCAGTTGTTGCATGTTCTAAGACTAAATATGGACTAAATCTTGTCACAGACGAGTTTTGAGCATCCGGAAATCCAAGATGATAAAGTGTGTTCGCTCTAATTTTTAAGAAACATTCAAAAATCTAAGACAAAATAATTTTATGAGACAATATGTATCGAACTATTAACATAATGCTATTAAAAAAAAATGTTAATTCAAATATTATATATCATTCTGTACTTATTACCAAGTATCGAATTGTAGAAACGTCATGGAAGACAGATGGTTCTTTATAATGCTGTTCCAAATGATTCACTAAAACCTTATAAGCACGTATGGCATGACTTGACGGTAAGTAATACATTTTTGATGTTAATATTTTTATTACACCAACAACCGCAGTCTTGACATCTTTAATGTCAGCATCTTTTGTAACTGGAGTGTCGGAAGTAAAAGGTTTATTGATCACCTTAAAATATAATTATCTCTAATTTTTACTCTAAAAATATTATTTTAAAAATAATATACTTAATCTAAAAAAAATTGTTTACCTTCTCTAGTATATCTAAAAGTTCTAAACATCTTTTTGTATCACATTCAAGACAAAGATCAACAAGCAGATGCGCAACACCATTACGAATTGTAATATCAAGATCCATATCAACATGCTGGAAATATGGCACAACTATTCGTTCAATTAATTCATCTTCATATCTAGATCTGTTTAAAAAAATAAAATTAGAAAATCGACCTAAATTAAAGGAAAAAATAATTACTTTAATATACCTATTAACTTGGACGACATTTGTTAAGATGTCAAGAATTTTCATTCTGACATTGGTACGCGTTTCAATTTTGTAATAACGTTCCATCAAACTTGCTAATTTAGATTGCCACTGATAATGAGTAGGTCCTATAGTACGTGCTCGGTACTCGATTAATTTCAGAACAGAACTTTCCTAAAAAGAAAATTTGATTTTATATTTTTGTGAAAAATGATTCAACTATTATATTTACATTATAGATACAATAATTACAGGTCTGGTATCACTACAACGTTCAACGAGATCATAAAATCGTTGAACACAACCATTATAATGGTTACTATCCAGTAAATTTTCAATACTGTTTATTGTTTCATGTAAACTCACTGAGACTTGTCTGGTTGCAGGTTGATTACTAGTTTCTAAAAAAAGGAATACAAGATTAATAAAAATCAAAGATTTATACAAAAATTTATAATTTTATGTTTTACCTGTATGTGAAATAACTTCTTCAATAATATCAAGAATAATGCTCCATGTAGGGTCCCATAACTCAGCACCATATTTATTTACCAATCTTTGGATTGATAATGTAACTTCATACATAACAATTGGATGGTTACATTTTAAAGCCTTATAAAATAACAAAACAATAAGTAATATTTTTTTAATTATATAGAAACAAACATTATATTAAATAACTTGTGTTACTTGATAAAACGAGGGTAAGACAGATGTTGGAGTACATTCTAACTTTGGAATTCTATGAGTTCCCCAAAGACCCATATTTACATAAAACACTGCACCTCTGAGTAAACGAACATCTCGTTGAAAAGTTGCATCTTGTAGCAAACGACACATCGTATACAGTGCAGAATGACCCATATGTGTGCCTAATAAGTTACGCATAATCTACAAAAAATCATTTATATATGAAATTGAAATATTATTTTCAACTATGTTCTTTTTCATGCAAGTTAGAACTTAAAATATGTGATATTAATCTAAATTCCAATTGAAATGTCTGTACAGAACTATAGCTTACATTTAAGTTTTATTCAATTTTATGACATACCTTCCAACTTATTTGGCAATATGTTTCAACATTAACACTTCCACATAGCGCTATGATAAAAGTTTGCAAAGAATTAGACTGTAAATTACTGTAACAAACAATTGCATCTAGAGCTTCTAAACATCCAGAAACAACTTCACTGCTGTTACTATAATAACATAGATAGCAAATATACCTAAAAGTATAAAATGTAAAGTATTTCTTTTACAATAAATATAATTACCATACTAAATCATAAAATATTTACTGAACAAGGCCTGATATAATATCTTCATCAATATATGCTGAATTAAATTTTATGACATTAACAAGAAGTGATAAGAATTCAGCACCCCTTTTTTCATCTTCTGCCGTTACAACAGGCATCCAATCTAATAAGAAAGGTCCCATTCTCTCTTCTAAGTGTAATATATCTTTTCCATTCTCTGTTAAGCTTTGTAAAAGTTCCAATCTACACAATTTACAACTCAATTGAAATTCTTATAAAATAATACAATTTTCAATTATTATGTTTCAGAAGTTACAATACCTAGGTCCAATATCCTCAGGAATATTATGTTCCTTAACAACCATAAAAAACTTTACTCTCATAAGAGAAGACAATTTAGAATATTGACCTTGAACAAGACATCTCAAAAAGTTTAATGTCACATGTCTATGTTCACGAGACACTTCCTTTACCAAAAGATCTTGTACCAAATACCATAATCTTTCAGCTGCTTTCTAATAAAAGAAAAAAAAAAAAAGAAAAATAATAATGTAAACCTTAAACACATTATCATATTGTCAAATTTATCATTTAAAACAATCTACCTACATCTTCCCATTGTTGATTAAGAACTGCATCACACAGATCTTTGATTGCCTTTGTACGATGATGAACAGGGCTTTCGGGACTAATTTCTTTCTCAAGATCATGAGTTAATGTAAAATCTTCACGACTTTTATAATTCCCTAAAAAAAAAAAGGCTTACTACAGATAAATATTCTGTAAAAAATATACGAATACATTTAAGCGTTATAAAATAATTTATATTTTACTTTATATATAGAACAAGATAAAAGCTTGCAACCATTATAAACGTATCTCATAATTTTATGTAGGGATACATCGTTAATACAATAAATTATCAAATTTAAATCCATAAAATCACCTTTGTTAATGCGAAAGAACTGCTTCAACTTATCATGTAATGTTTTATTATCTTTATCTTTCGAGCTCATTTTCGACATTTTATTATAAGAACTAAAAGAAAAATACTAAGATATATTCAGAAAGAATTGTAACAAGTAATAATAGCAGACATATCAAAAAACAAATCTGAATTGAGAAACGTCAATGATATGCACCGTGTAAAAAGAGACGAGATACCACAGAGCCAAACACCAATCAGCTGTAATTTGTAACCATAAAAAATCACGAATAAAGACTATCGGTGCATCTGAAGTCGAACCATATGTAACAATATTTTTTGAACTCGCCAATAGAGGGCTACAAGAAATAACTAACTGTAGCGGTTCGTCCGAGAATTGAACGCGTGATGCGATTGGAAAGAGAACTGCACGCTTTTTCTGATCTTACAGGAACCTTTTACTTTATTACTAGATGCGTCTATGCGCTTCGGCTAGAACTTTTTCAACGAGCGTAGCGTTTTCTTAAACTTGGTTTAATAATTAAAAAATATAAAAAGAATTAGTTACTAGCTATTCTAAAATATCCTAGACTATCCTAGTAACATATAAATGGCGCGTCGACAACGTGTAATGTTTGTCGCTACATAATTCTCACTAGTTCTTAACAAACAATAAATTCCTAAATAAAAAATGTGAAAATCTATAATTTCTATAGTTTCTATAGTTTACCACTAAATATACCTCATTTTTTACATAAATTCAATTGAACTGAAACAAGGAAACCATGACCGAAACTTTACTTATTTATTTTTTTTTCTTAAATATTTAAATCCAATTTATATAATAAAAAGCTAATTATGATATTCTATTTTATTACTATGACCAAAATTTTACTTGTTTTTTTTTTTCTTAAATATTTAAATCCAATTTATATAATAAAAAACTAATTATAATATTTTATTACTATGACCAAAATTTTACTTATTTTTTTTTTCTTTAATATTTAAATCCAGTTTATATAATAAAAAACTAATTATGATATTTATATTATCATGACCGAAATTTTACTTGTTTTTTTTTTCTTAAATATTTAAATGCAGTTTATATAATAAAAAAATAATCATGATATTCATATTACTGTGACCAAAATTTTACTTGTTTTTTTTTTTTCTTAAATATTTGAATCCACTTTATATAATAAAAAACTAATTATAATATTTTATTACTATGACCAAAATTTTACTTATTTTTTTTTTCTTTAATATTTAAATCCAGTTTATATAATAAAAAACTAATTATGATATTTATATTATCATGACCGAAATTTTACTTGTTTTTTTTTTCTTAAATATTTGAATCCACTTTATATAATAAAAAACTAATCATGATATTCATATTACCATGACCTAAATTTTACTTGTTTTTTTTTTTCTTAAATATTTAAATGCAGTTTATATAATAAAAAACTAATCATGATATTCATATTACCATTACCGAAACATTACTTGTTTTTTTTTTCTTAAATATTTGAATCCACTTTATATAATAAAAAACTAATCATGATATTTATATTATCATGACCGAAATTTTACTTGTTTTTTTTTTTCTTAAATATTTAAATCCAGTTTATATAATAAAAAAATAATCATGCTATTCATATTACCATGACCAAAATTTTACTTGTTTTTTTTTTTCTTAAATATTTGAATCCGCTTTATATAATAAAAAACTAATAATGATATTCATATTACCATTACCGAAACTTGACTTGTTTTTTTTTTTTCTTAAATATTTAAATCCAATTCATATAATAAAAAACTAATCATGAACTAAACAATATTTTTGTCTTTCTTCTACAGATATAAAAATATTATTAGATATGATAACAAAATTAAATGTATGAAATTTATATACTGAATCAATTCAGCAATGATACTTTTTCCTTTTTAAAACTGATTACATTTCAGGTGTAAGTTTCTTCTAAAACATAATATATGTAACAGTTTTTGAATTAAAAACTTTAAAAAAAAATGTTAATCATTTAGAGTAATTTTGAAAAAAACCTGTTTATTCAAAATTGCAGGCTTAACAATTACTAAACGTCGCATAGATATATTTCGCGTTCTGTTTATCAAACATTTAATAAAACAACAAGGTACAGAGACTGTGTAATATAAAAATAACTTCAGTACATCATAATTGTGTTTTCAATGAAGTACGTGTGAATTCCTATGACGCGTCAAATATTAATTTATTAAATACAAACATATGTAAAACAGTTACTTTTGTAAATATAACTGTTGTGATACACCTTCATAAAGATTTATTATAATTCAATAAATTTATAATTAAAATTCAACTATAAATTTATGCTACAATACTGAGAAATTTCTTTGAAACGATAATTTATGCACTCGTTTATTTGCCCATACATACATACATACATACATACATACATCCATACATACATAATGTAATTAAATCGCAGCCGAGAATAGTAGAGACCAGTACTTTTGTTGGCTCAAAAACTTTAAATGTTAATAAATAATGTACAAATTAATCGGCATATTTTAAAAACTATAATATACCGAAATATAAAATTAAATGAAATAAACGATTGAGTTTTTCAAATTCTCGTTTCGTTTAAGTACACTGTTTTGTATTTTATTCTTATTTTATCGCATCTCCTAACATTCTATTAATTCCACTCTTATCAATGATTATCTGTTTCATTTACACAGCTGATATTAAACTCATAAAGTGAAGGAAATTATTAAGCTACAGCTGCACGAGTAGTTACATTGATTTTATAATCAGAAATTTCAAGTCGTATAATGTCTGAAATTTCTAGTACAGATATTTTACAACCTCTGCCATTTGAAAAATGGCCTTTTATTCAGAATAAAACAAAGAATAATTGGCCAATGTTTGCATATGTAAGTTTTAATTAAACATAGTTTGATATAACTGAAAATATATTTCAATAATATCAATTTTAAATGTTAATTTTATACAAATATATCTTTAAAGTAATTTTTCATTTAGATAATTACATTTTTGGGTAACTTTAATGATTTTGCTTAAATAAAAATTGTATTACGTGGAGAAATATATAAATGAAGTACGTGAATTTTTTAATCTGAATTTATATTTTTTAAATACTATAAACTAAGATTATGACAAAGATGTTTTCGCTGAAATATACTAATCTATATTTTAATTATATTAAAAAACATATAAATCAATAAATTAACAATATTTTCTATTTATAGTATTATTATTGGATTGAAAATGCTATTAAATGGAAAACAAAAGATCCAAATATAAATGTTCAAATTTATTGCCCATATGGTAATTATGAAAAAGGTACTTTTATTGGAATAAACAATGTAAGTACTTTGTATACACTTGAAAAAAAAAATTATCAATATTCGTATTAAGTACTAATTTTAATATACAATATATTTTTAGTTTGCATTATGTTTTGTTGTAATATTTACATTGGATCCAAATGATGAAATTATAAACAAAGCATTAACGGAAACTGAAGTTATAGATTGGAGTCAACAAGTATTCTTTGCTACAGTCCACGAGACTATTAAACATAATGTTCTTTCTGCAATAAAAACACTTAAGAGCTTAAAAAATGTAGAAGCAAGTCAAATAATAGAATCTGACTTTTATTTCAAATCTGCTGAAGAGTGTATAAAAACAGAGATTCGGTATTATTTGCATATTTTTTTTATATATATATTTTTTATATTAACATGTTCTATGCCCAAAAGAAAGTAAACATTTTTGGAGAACTTTCAATTTGAGTTAAAAAAATTAATGAGAATATTTAATTAAAGCGAGGTAGTACTTACACTGAATTCCTTACATTTTAATCTTCTCTCGTAGGTACCTTACTTGAACTACATAAAAAAGAATATCTTTGCTTACCTACTTAAAGTTTTACTTCTGTCGACTACCATAAGCGATCAGTGACTAATATATCATGGAACATGTTAGTATTCTTATTATTATATAATAATATTAGTTCATACTATATGTTGTACATCCAATATGTGATGATTTGTTTTACTTTCCTTTAGGATTCCAAATGAATGCTACATAAAACCTTTAGATAAATTAGATATTCCATTTATACACTCTGTGTGGCCACATAGAGACCCAGAATACCCAGAGTTATCCTTAAAGTATTTAAATACACTGATAGAATTTAACGATGCGATAGGACTGTATTTAAAAGAAGATGATTCTTTAGTTTCTTGGGCTATGCAAAATGATTGGCATGGATTAGGAATAGTACAAACTGTAGAAAAACATAAAAGAAAAGGATACGCAAAAGTGGTTGTGAATGTACTTGCAAAACAATTTGGCGAACAAGGAATTTCTACGACGCTATTCATTGTCGAAGGAAACACAGCGTCTGAAATAATGTTTACAAATCTTGGCTGGAAATCAATATCACCATTTATATGGATAATGTTGAAACAGAAAAATGTTATAAATCTTTGTGATTAAAGTCAATCGTAGACCAATCAGATGATGGATAGAAGTCAATATGTCTTCAAAGTGACCTGTCAGATATGCTAAAAATGCATAACTTTTGAATCGCTGGATTCTTAAACTTCAAACTTGCATTTTTTAAGTCTATGCATCGAAAACTATTAATTGACAAAAGAAAGTACATAATGTTGTGTCCGTTAAAACGTACTTCAACCTTAAATATAAATACATATTCATGTATCTAACTATTAATTTGTACTAAACAAAGTTAATAAACTAAATTAATAATAGATAATCTAAAAAATCTTTTTTCTAACTTAGATTTAATAACAATTTCCATCAAATGAACGCTAATAGCTCTTTCTATGTTCTGTTGGTAACGTCATAAGTAACACGGAAATGGTAATGTAGCTTTAGAGCCTTAGAGTCCGAGGAATTTGGGCAACAGAAATACATTGGATGAGTTATCTACTCTTATACCTCGTCTGTAGTATTGTGTAGCTTATATTTCGTACCGTATCAAGAAAACAAAGTGTAATCAATTTAATTTCTATAGATTAATGTTACCAACCTTAACAGAATCCAATCGTAAAATGTAACTATATATCTGCCATATGCATTCTATATTATAGTTAGAATTTTAACAGCAATGAACTTGCGAGTGTTTACGTTTTAGTAGCATGAAAATTAATATTAAAAAAGTAGTATAATAATTAACGCTTATAAATTTTATCACAATATTATAAAATTATTAGTAAGTACACTATTTTCAATTCAATAAATATACATTTGGTACTGTTTACCTGTAATTGTATTATTTATATGTAATTTTCATGAATCGTGTAAAAATTAATGCATAATAAATAACAAAATATTACAGTATGTTCTTATTCTTATTTTGATAAGGTTCAAAATGCAGCGAGAAGAAAAACAATTGGATTCCGCTTTGGAAGCTATTATTATGAGGGTAAATGATTTAAAGACTGCGATCGCTGCAATGATATTTAAACTGGAACATGAATATGAAACCTTAAATTGGCCTAATTTTCTTGATAATTTTGCACTTATTTCCGGACATGTAAGTAAAACATAAAATATTATAGATAAAAGTTTACGTTATTGTTGATAAGTCTTTATTATTTATACATGTAAATATTGTTACAATGTTTAAATTAAGATAGTTTTGTTCAACAAAATTTTTCAAATATGTATATGTATTAAGATTATTTATTACACTTTATACAAATTCTTATATAGCTTACCAGTCTCTCAAAAATCCTTGGACACGATAAGGCACCAAACTTAAGGAACTTAACAGTGTTACCATTATTATTAAGTCCAGAAAAAGATGAAGAATTGCTTCGTCTAACTGAAGGTAGAATTCCTACATTTGCCCATGATTTAGTACCAGATTATCTACGAACCAAGGTGGAGCCTCAAGCTGAACAAAAAATGATGCAGCTTGAAGCAAAAGCTGCAAATTTAAATTATGAAACTTCACATGTAAGGAAAAATTTCTCTTATTTATATACTATACTTTTTAAAAATTAACTAAAAAATGTTAATTTCATCTCATTTGAACAATAATTAAAAAATTTAATAAGATTAACTCTTTAAAATACCTTAAAACACAGATACAATTGTATCTTTATATTATCTTACTGTAGAAGCTTAAAGATAACTTAAGATGTTCTATTTCTCTTTTAATGTGCTAACTAAACATCAACTAGGACTGCAATGTAAGCTACTATCAGCTAGCTTTCGTCTTTATTAGTTCCATTCGCTTTGGACTGAAATTGAAATAGTTACAAATTGTATGTACAATAATTTTGATATTTTAAGAGACTTCCATAAAAATATGCTTTACGTTTTACAGTTCTATATTTAGTTAATTACAGTAACTATTTTATATTAGAATATAATAGTGTTTTTTATACTATTATAAATTACAAATTTTTTTACAATTTGTTTATATTCTCACATTATAGATATGTTTTGCAATATATATTTTTTCTATTGTCATTACACTGATAAAGGAAATGGTTACTTTAATGCTTATGAAAACAGTTGTTATAAGTTATTATACTATACCTCTAATATTCAGTTAAAAGTCAAGGATGTTACATAACTGTATAAGATATAATTACACCTATTTGTACATATAAATTTATAAACAACTTAAGCATTCTAAGTTTGATTTCCCCTAATAGTTTGTAACGTTACAATTTTGTTATCGGTCCATATAGCGAGTGGAACGTTAAATATCATTTATTTTCTAAAATATGTACACACTTTATAATTTTCAGAAACAAGTGGCTCAATATACAAAAGTCATTAATCATGTATGGGATATAGCAAATAAAGCGCGTGAAGAATGGGAAAGTGAAGCGGGATCTAGAGCAACTCAAGCTCAGACCAGTAGTACAGCAGACACTCATGCTCTCGTAGCAGCTGTGGGTATGGGTAAAGGTTTGAAGGTAAGTTTCTTTTTAAATATAACATTTTTTAACACTGTGTATAAACATCTGTTTGCACACGTGCCGTCATATATTATGTTTTACATTTTTATTTATCGCAGTCTGATTCTGTCCAAATGGTTCAGTCTGGTGTCAATTCTGTACCTAGTGGAATGATGGTAGGTAGGCCTGGAAATCAACAACAAACTCCAGGACAAGGATCGCTAGGAAATCCATCTAGTAAGATATCTTTCATAAATCTTATAACAGTATTTTATAATCAAAATTTATAATTGTAACAGTAACAAACTTATTTTGTATATTTTCAGTGGGACAAATGAGCAAAGCTCCAAGTGCAATTAAAACTAATATTAAAGCAGCATCACAGATTCATCCATATAGATAAAATGTAGGAATTCATCTTTTGAAAATAATATCTTGAAAATATTAGCTGAAACATACTTTTCAAGTGAAAGATTAATTATGTGAAAGTATAATTTATAAAAACGTTAATTTATTATCTTTTTTGAGATACAATTGCATATGCTCGTGGGGATAAATGTTTATTCATAACTGGAATAATTTTCGCTTTTAAACCTTGTTCTTCCATCCAACATAATCGGTCTTGTAAAACAAGTGATTCCGCTGGTGCTTGTAACATCAATTGTAAACCAGTATATATTTCTACAATTTTTAATTTATCACAGTGATTTTTCCATAGTTCTATTATGTTTTTTTCATGCATATCAAGATTGGATTGGACATCTAAAAAATGGTATATCAATATTATTCATTGCAATTTTATAACTAGTTTATTTTTAAAGTTTGTGTTACATCTAAAAATTCATCTTTGTGTATCATATAATGAAAGTAATAAGTAAATCTATAAATTAATCGAATACTCTGTGTATATATATATATATATATTTCTTATTTCTTTATTAATTTATTAAAATATTCGATTAATTTATGGACTTATTTGTGAACTTATCACAAAAATGAATTTTCAGATGTAATATAAAGGTAAACACTCTAATGTTTCACATGATTTTTCGTTTGTTATAATAGAATAAAAAAATTAAAAAAAATTGATCTGTGTTAAATGGATACTTGTTGTTTATACACAACATGTTTACATTATTTAAAAGTAGATACGCTGGAAAGACTATTGCTGTAAACTTAAGAGTATTGTGTGAACAAAGGTGTCATATTTGGTACTTATGGAATTCGTCTTAATGTTTTCTACTATACAACAAAACTATATGGTTTCATTTAAGAGGTAATCTTGAGTTTACTATGAAAAAAAAAGTATTTGCAAAATGTTTATTATCTTTATACGTTGTCCACTCAACAAGATCAAAGTTTGTTATTCTATTAACGTTAGAGTCAAAGTGAACACTCTGTATATATCACATTTATACAAATTTATAATTACAATATATGTATAATATTTATGTTATATAGTGTTACCTTCTTTGAATCTTTCCTTTTCTTGTGGTTGCAAAATATATCTATTTAATGAATCTCTAACATAAGTTTCAAAATTTGAACACTGTGATTTTCTTGTTCCTTTTTGAGTACATTTTTTAAGAAAATATCCATCTAAAACATTTTCTACTTTATATATACTATTAATCAAATAAGTACAATTTAGAATATTAAACAGATACACACTTTTAATTGCATACAACTGAAGAACGGCTCTTGCAAGAACGTAAAAAGAATGTTTATTGTGTGTTTCAGCAGACATATTGTACCATCTGTCCGCTGGTTCTTGGCATGCTAATCGTAAAAATGGTTGCCTTAAAAAGAAACCAATATCAAAACCAGTATTATTAATCACAGTCTTAAGGCAACTAGATAAGGGAAAATTATTAAAATACTGTTTTTCGATTGATGCATTTATTTTTGTACTTTTTGATATAGAAAGTTTATGGTAGCAACAAGGAACCATGATAAAAATACGTGCTGCTTTCATATTTTGAAATATTTTTGAGGCGTGTATACTAAGATCTCCACAAGCATGTAAACCAATCAAACAAACGTCTGACTTCTCCTGGAATTCATTGTTTAAAATGGTTTCTATTGTTTCAACAGAATTACATGTCAAGTCACAACAATTGTATTTAACATGGGCTAATGAATCAGGATACATTCTTATTTGTCTACTTCGAGCATTATTTACATTTGTTTGATTTTTTTCTAATCCAAGAACTTGATATCCATACAAATGATATAATAACTGGCAAACATATCCCTGTAATGAAAGCATGTTATAGAACAATTTTGAAAAAGAAATAGTTTTCATACTCTGTTAACAACAACTTTATATAAACATGAATTTCTCACCAGACCTGCACCAAGATCAACGATAATTTTAATATTTTCTGACGTACATTGCACATGTACCAAATGTGCTAAATACATTATTTCATGTTGTTTTTTATAACTGAGTCCTATTTGAAAGTTTTTTGGTAATGGTGTAGATAATATAATATTTATAGTTGGTAATCGATCAATATATTTACATTTTTCAACAAAATCTTTTAAAGTCTTTGACCATTCTGGCTAAAAAGATAGAAGAATATTCTTATATCGTAGATGATATATGTATTATACATGTATTTATTTAAATATTTTATCATTATAATTATTTACCAACCTTTGTCAGCTTTCTTACAACAAAATCATTAAGTTCTTCATTTTTTAAAATTTGTAAAGCACTCAACCATTCTTTTGGAAATAAATCAAGTAATCCTCCAGTTAATAAATCAGTAACCGGAATATTATAAAGCCACTGTGTTTCAAAAAATAAATTCAATGCATCCAAGAAATATATTTTTTCTATGCGTTCATTTTCACACGCCATCTGATATAAAAAAAAAATTTATATTTTAATCCTGACTAATAATCTTCAACTACAATTTTTTCCTTGGCTTCTACATATTTTTTGAAATTATATATGTACAGTTTTAATTTTTACAGCATTTATTGTACAGATATTTTGCAATACATTGCAAAAGTATAAACATTATAACGAAAATTACATGAACTATTTTACATATGTATATCTACATACATACATAAATATATAAGAACAATACTTATTTTAATAAATAATCACAGTATTTATTTCAATGTCTATTCAGCTGCTCTCGCTTGAATTTCTTCTTCTTGATTTTGAACTCTCCAATTTTCCGAATGTCTATTTAATAAATCATGATTAACTGGTCCAATCAATGCGCGTCCTACTCTAATGTCCTTTTGATCAGGTTGTAAATATTTATTGGCAACATGTATAAGTTGATCTTTGGTTACAGATTTTAATCTCTGTCTTTGTGTTTGAATGTCATCGTCTGTTAAATTATATCTAAACTTAATCATTCCGCGATTACTTGGGGAAACTGGTGCGTCAACACGTTGAAATATTCCTAATTTTGCTTCATCAATATCACTTTGGGGTAATGGATGTTTCAAGAAGAAGTCATAAACTTTTTCAAATAAATCTAAGGTACGAGTAGAATTAGGATCTCTATAAGAGTAAAATGCAAAAATTCCATCTGACGATAATGTAGCACCACCTCCGTAAGCTCCACCTTTTTCTCGAATTTCTGGATGTAAATAAAGTGATGTGATCAATTTAGAAAGTATTTGTAAAGGTGCAAAATCTGGATCTGTGAATGGTACGGTAAAAATTGCTTTAGCTGTATAATTTACAGAATATGGTAATACATAATGGATAGCGCTATCTCCCATTTCAATATTTTGATCATGTGTAAAAGTATATGTATTTGTAGGTGCCCCTTTTAACATATTATAAAATTCAGCGACACTTTCTAATATTTTATCTTTGTCATTTTCACATACATTTATTGCCGATCTCAAGTATTGTTTATTTAAAATATAATCAGCTATCTCTTGCATCTGGCTCAATACAGGAGATAAATCTTTCATTTGTGCTAGTTTTTTCATACTTGAGACATAATGTAATCCTGATAATGTTTCTTTGTATTTAGTAACTGGCGAAACTAAACTGGCTGCACTACTCATTGCATAGGTATGTCCTAAATCTGCTATCCCATTAACCAACTCTGCAGCATTTATTTTAACAAGTGTTGTAAATCTTTCAATATCAGACAATTTGACATTATTAAACAACTCCAACCATAATTTCCATGTATCATTCACATTACGATATAAACAATACGATTCTATTAGTACTCCTTCTTCATATTGTAATAAATTATTTTTATGTTCAACAATATGATTCATAAAATTTAAGCCCCCAGTTTTTAATCGTATCATTTGATCAAAATTTCTGTAATCATAATGTTTTGTACCCATTTTTGAGACGACATTATTGAAAAGTGGTAGCAATGGTTTTAATTCTTGTGCTAGTCCTTGTACATTAAGAATTCCACGATAATAACAAACACCATTTGTGGGTTCGGTAGCTATCTGTAAAGGAACATCAGCCACTTTTATATCCTCTAACTTGTATCGTTCCACATCTTCTTTTATATCTTCAACTTTTAAAGTGGGAAGAACATTTTCATCTTCCTGTTTCTGTTGTTCTTCGAGTAAAATTTTACCATCGATATAAATTTTATCTAATTCTTCTTTGGAAAGTTGTTTTAATTTAGATTCTAACAATTCACGTTCAGCAGCTGCTTTTTCATGATCATGTTTTTCATGTGGTAACATTGTTAGCGTTAATCTATGATTATTATTCATTAAATATTCTTTTACTAATTCTTGGAGATATTTGGGATTGTTCTTTCTTGCTTCTCTAAACTCTCGAATTGCTTTGTTAATTCTCATTGATTGTACGAGGTCTCCATTGTGATTCCATAATGGTGTTACATTGAAAAGTAATTGCAATCCAAAACTGGAGGTTTGATGTTTTAATTGAAGTTCAATGCTATGTAGAACAGCTTCAATTTGATCCTCTACAAAACCTTCTTCAATAACTTTCTGTACAGTTTCATTAAAGATCTTTTCTACTTTTTCAAAGTCCTCTGGTTTAACGCCAAGCAAACTTATAACAAACATTGTATCTTTACATTGAGAATCAAAACCAGTCATTGGACCAAAAGCAGTACCTATTTTTGACTCTACTAAAGATTTATAAAATGCTGAATTTGGACCTCTTAAAAGAAGTTGAGACAGAATCTGCATTTCAAATGTTTTTTGCGTATCAGCTATGTCATTGCACAAATGACCAATAGCTATGGTACCTTGCCGATTAGGATCCGCAGCCATAGGATCTGGTCTACATGTAATGTGTGCCTTCTGTGGTACATCCCAACGTTTCTCTGGAGGAACTTCTGACATAGATGTATCAATTTTATCCATTAGGAACAGGTATCGATCGTTAACAAATTTTAAATGATCCTCTATGGGAAAATTGCCATACGAGTAGAAATAAGAGTTAGACGGATGATAATAAGTTTGATGAAAATTAAGCAGATCAACGTATCTTAAAGTTGGAATAACAAGAGGATCACCTCCAGAAATTACAGCATACGTATGACTGGGTAAAATACGGTTCAACAATTGTTCGGCTAATATTGTCTGATTTTCATTAAAAACACCTTTCATTTCATTAAAAACTACTCCTTTAAAAATAATAGGTGAATTTTTATCATTAACGTCTGTATGCTCTAACCTCCACCCTTCCTGTTTAAAATCAAGTTCTCTTAAATTTGGTTTAAATACAGAATCCAGATACACAGATTGTAAATTTCGATAATCCTTCATGTTTTGCGTAGAAAATGGATATATTGTAAAATCAGCTCCTGTCATAGCATTCATAAACGTAGCTAACGATCTTCTTAACATTTTAAAAAATGGATCTCTACACGGATATCTTTCGCTACCGCAGAGGGTAGTATGTTCTAAAATATGAGGTAAACCCGTAGAATCTTTCGGAGTTGTACGAAATCCAACTGAAAACACATTGTTACTATCATCTCTGGCTAAATGTAAATATTGTGCCCCAGTTCCCAAATGAGTCAATCGTATCGCAGTTAAATACAATTCTTCTACTTTTGCAACTTCGTCCACTATAAAGCCATGAATAACTTGGCCTTTCTGAAATTTGTTAGCTTCATTTTCCGTTAAATTTCTTTCATATTTTGTAGCACTAGATGTTGCATTCCTTTTCGAATGAAAATTACAATATTTTAAATATCGTTTCAATCCAAATTGTCGCGAATAAAAAGCTTGCGATATATTCAATATCTTCGACATTGTTCTGCAGCGCTTCGATATCTGCAAAAGGTTAATGATAAATAACCTATTATTTCGTGTCAACCGGTCAATATTTAATATTTCAATATTGAAAGTTAATGTCCTTTTATATATCACTCACCAAAATTAAATGTTCGATCTGCGAACCCTAGTCATATACTTCTTAGAACAGATAAATTATTTAAATTTTGAACTTAAGAAGAAATCGCACGCGGCTTTCTCTTGCGACGACTACTATAGTCGAGACGGCTAAACTTGATACGCGAGCAATAGGGAATTGATCATCCCCTGCCTATGTGAATAATAACCTATTCCTATCTCAGTAACTACCACCCAATATAAATTCTTCGTACCTCGATCACGTTTTGTTTAATCGAGGAAACGTCACTCTTACTAATCGATACTTTTTCGTTTGGTCCTATTAATATATGGAAGGAAGATACAGGACCTTTTCGACAATCGTATATATGTTCATTAATAATAATTATTAACAGTAAATCACTACACCAAATAGTAATCGGAAATCTTATAGAATAAACGATATTTCAAAACAATAATATTGTTATTACGATCAAATTATGATTCACGATAATATATAATTATGCCTATAAGGTAACGGTTCGGTATAATATTAAGTATATACTAGGATAATCAATTAAAATTTAAACAGCTTAAAATTACGAAATCAACCAAACAATTTTACATTTCATTCGTTTTACCTTTTCTCTATTTTTGTACAATATTTTCTACCGTGTGACGTACGTGTTATGATCCGGCCAACGCGAGAAACTATACAAATTTATCCCCTCCACCGAGCCAAAATTCGAACGAGCTTCCATCATTCTTCGATTGTAACTATGTATGTTCCTCTTTTGATTTGATCGTTAGACGATAAACAAAAACTTGATATCCACCGATAACGCGCAGAAAGTTTACATATGCGTTGCTTTTGCACAGGCTGAAAATAGTTCGTAATCATAGGAACTTATCTGCACACCTGTAACTTCATTTTTTGACTAGACCAGTGGTCGGCAAACTTATTAGCCAAAGAGCCAAATATGAACGTTACAAGAATTTAAAAAAAAATTGGCAGCCAAATATGCTTGTTCGGTAAACTTTTATTACGCTAAATAAAATCTGGGGTGCCTATAAAAATATTTCAAATATATTTTTTTCCAAAGCCACCGGTACAAAATTATTATCATTATTAAATTGATGAAAATAAAAGTAAAAAAAAAAATCTTTCTAAAAAATACAATTTTATTAATATACGAGTCGTTCGTGCGCACATTGATTAACTCCATTTTTTGAAACATCTTAAATTCAAGCGTCAAAGCATTCGGTATAGTCATAACTTTTTATTAATATTATTGCGCCTTCCGTGGATATTTGTGCCAGAGCCGCACTTAACACTAGATTTACGGAACCCGTCAATTTGACGTAGCTCTAATTTCGGGTTTAAGTTTAACAAGCGTGCGAGCGGAAATTGTAAGCTCGAAATAAAATTTATATACGAAAAATATACTAAGTGAATCTTTACTAATAAAAATTGATCGATTTAAAGTAAAGTGAACTAATTATATTGCGGAATATTTGTACTTTAATGTACCCATCAAAATGATCCGATCAAGCTTCGTAAGTCTAGCGTTAATGAGCCAAAGAGCCACACGCGGCTCTGGAGCCGCACTTCTCCGACCACTGGACTAGACTATAGGTATTAATCTTTAACCCTTTGACTACGGCAAACTTTGGCACGCACTGGCCGTACGGTACGGTACGAATTCACTCGCGACGTCCACTGGGTACGTCGAAATTTTTCGTTAGACACGCATTTCTGAGAAAGTATATTTAAAATATTCAAAATACCGAAAAATTTAAAAACGGGCGTAACGAGCGAAATTTGATTTGGACGCCACTTGGCGCCTACAGTACCGGGAAACCAATATGTTTCGGACGCGAATAGGCGCCAACGGTGGTCAAAGGGTTAAAATGCACACGTACGATTCTTCTATTTATCTTCGATATTTCGATCCTGTACAATTAACTTAATAAATAAAAAATAATATAACACGAATTGTCACGAACATAATATTGTTATAGATTTGCATTTTACTGCACTTACGTCTAAATTTGTACAAAACACAAAATACTTGCCTCGTTTAATACAGTAAACGTACCTTTTTTAATTGTTAAAAATATTGAAATTAATCGATCATTTTATTTAATGTTTCTACAACTACAGCTAGCGTCCGAGCCAATGGTATCGCGTATCCAACAGAAAGTATCCAATAAGAAAGACGATACCGGAGAAACGAAATGAAACGGGCAGAATCGCAACGAACGAAATCTATATTTTTTCGATCGTCGGAAGAAACGCTACGATTGTATAACTCGATTTACTGGAAAATAAAATAATTCGACAAGTTGGTAATACAAAACTATATAAAACAGTTGGACATACGTAAGGTTAGAAAATGTAATCATGATCCAGTTAGAAAAAGGTAATTGACCAATAGTTATTGGTTTTTTCAAGGGGAACCGTGAGTTCAATGAGAACGTGACCCGACACGTCAGAGAAAGCGACATGAAGCGATGTATCCATAAGACAAAGCGCAACATCTATGACGATTGAAGAACGCGCAAAGTGCTCGGATTTCCGTGCCTGGTAGACCGTCCACTAATACTGGTTTTTAAGTTCATCATGGGTTGCGCATAAGTGCATTCCGCCAAAATGAACTATGCCAAAAGACATAGGTAAAATGTTGCGCTTGAGATCGGTATGACGGATTCGCGGTTATTCTCATATTGTATGCGCTTCGGCGACTTGTCGGTCCGCGCGAGTGGAGGGTCTCGAATGGCGCTCATGTATGATCACCGGGAGTGCAATGCTAACAAGTAGTCCAGCTGACTCTGACAAAATGGTTGAGTACTCGCGTTGTCCTACGGGAGGTGATCAATTTTTACACACATAATCGAAGCGCCTCCGTTGACGGGGTACGATGAGTACTGATAACCATGATCAAACGAAGCCCTGCGTCAGCAAACCACCCGCAAGAATCGAGCTTAATGCCGACGAAAGTGCGTTCGATGGCAGGCGTATCAAGAAGGAACGAACTGACATTTCACTCGAGAACGGTGACGGTAGCATTAATGCCGGCATTAACGATAACAACAAGCAAGTACAGCCGAGTCAGCGACCGGCTGCCGGTAGATTTTCAAACGGCTTCCACGACGACGACCTACTTCAAAATATCATCACGGCCAAGTTCACGGGCCTGGCGAATCATGGCACAACCCAATACGACAAAATTCGGCTCATTATCGAAGATAGCATCAGGTTAATTCAATTGTTCTCTCTCCTTTTTCTATGTACTTCTCTCTTATACCTCACCCTCGCTTGCTCCCTCTGTTTCTTACTCTTTTCCTCTCTCGCTCTCCTCGTCTCTTGCTTTTTTCGCTCTTTTGTTTTCTTTTCTTCCGTCTCTTTTCTTTCTTTTCAATCTCGTGCTTCTCTTTGCATCGTTGTTTAAAAAAATTAGGTTTTTTCTTTTTGAAATTTTTTTTTTTAACGTACGATTTATTATTGAGGTAGTTGAAAGCTTGTTTTTGCGAGTATTTGAAAATTAGGTGTTTGAAATGATCATTAAAAGTCCAAGTATTTGTACGAGTTTTGATAACTTTGAGTTTCTGAACATTAAAGCAAGAAATGTATTCCAGTTGTTTCAAATGTTTTGTAATTTAATGAGTAAACAAATTTACTTTGCTAATTACTTTACTCTTATCGTCTTGGATATATTTTTTTTTAATCAATTATTTATTTAATTTAAGATTTTAATGATCACTTCACTTTTACACTTGGTAGTTTATTAACACATATTTTGCTTAAAGTATCGATGTAACAAATAAAAAATGTATTCCTTTTATTTTCCTTCATTTATAAGAATTATTATTATAAGATTAAACTTGTTTTGAACAAAGTTGGTATGTGAAATATAAAACATAAGTTGAAATGTAAAACATAATTATTCGTATGTATACGTAATTCGTATATATATTTATACTTACCTATGTTTATAAAAACCTTTCTTTCCTGTTTTTTGCACGTATTATATATATATGTTTCAATGCAGTTAAATTAAGTTAAATATTTTAGAAGCTACTGAGATTATTGGCTTTCGTTAAATAATATGCCATATTTCTTCTATTTATGCGATAAGAAATGTTGAAACAAAAGTCGATTGAATTATATATTTTAATTCCTTCGCTTCACTTTTAAAAAGATATATTAGAATGACTAAATAAAATACCGTGTATAAAAATAATTTTTAGGTACAGTAAGCAATTGAAAATAAAGTTCTTATTCTACTTGAAATTTATAACTTAAAGTTTTTTAAAGTTTATACGGGTCTTAGAGAATATTCAAACAGGTTAACGTTATGTGATCAGACTGAAGTAAACTTGAAGATTTTATGATAAAACAGATTAAAGAAAAACAATTTTTCAAATTTCTTAATAGCTACATAGAACAAATATATAATCATATAGTCTTTATATTGGTTTCGAGATAAATTCGCAACAGAGCTTCGACAGAGATATGTAATATATTTTTGTCTTTTTTCCCTATATTTTTTAATGGAGATTAAAAAAAACTTTAGAAACCGAGTAAATAAATATTAAGGTATAATAGGTCTGAAATAAGTATTTATTGAGTGTAAAACATCTATTTTATTTGAAAGTGAATTTACGATAAAGACCTGATACTACTGAATTATTTTTTATGGGAAATACTAAAAATCAAAGAGTGAACCAACAATGACTTCTGAAAATATGAAACAATGTCATTAGTATCTATGCAAATATTTTTAAAAGTACAGTAGAAAAAATGTGTTATTTGTCATATAATTACATGCTTATATCGGTAGCAATTGTCAATCATTTGAATACTTTTTAAAATAAAACTTTCATTGTACAAATATCTCGATTAATATTTATTTTAGATCTATTATGGCTTAATACTTGTTTACTTAATTTTTAATGCATGCCATTTTAAANTAAACTTGAAGATTTTATGATAAAACAGATTAAAGAAAAACAATTTTTCAAATTTCTTAATAGCTACATAGAACAAATATATAATCATATAGTCTTTATATTGGTTTCGAGATAAATTCGCAACAGAGCTTCGACAGAGATATGTAATATATTTTTGTCTTTTTTCCCTATATTTTTTAATGGAGATTAAAAAAAACTTTAGAAACCGAGTAAATAAATATTAAGGTATAATAGGTCTGAAATAAGTATTTATTGAGTGTAAAACATCTATTTTATTTGAAAGTGAATTTACGATAAAGACCTGATACTACTGAATTATTTTTTATGGGAAATACTAAAAATCAAAGAGTGAACCAACAATGACTTCTGAAAATATGAAACAATGTCATTAGTATCTATGCAAATATTTTTAAAAGTACAGTAGAAAAAATGTGTTATTTGTCATATAATTACATGCTTATATCGGTAGCAATTGTCAATCATTTGAATACTTTTTAAAATAAAACTTTCATTGTACAAATATCTCGATTAATATTTATTTTAGATCTATTATGGCTTAATACTTGTTTACTTAATTTTTAATGCATGCCATTTTAAAAAACCATTGTATCCTTTAAAACTTTCTGAATAAACAATGTAGAAAAAAAAAAATTATTATTGTATATGTCTCGCTTGAAACTATGCATTTTTTTCTTCGTATAGTTTTTTTATATATCAAATAATTTACAAGTAATTTTAAATCACCGAGTTAGATGAATTACGCTATATGTTTTAATGTAATCACTAATTTGAAGAATATACATTTAATCAAATATCTATGAAATATAATTTTTAATAGTAATTTTATTGATTTTTATATATAGTGAAGAATCAAAAGTACGCATTCAAGAAATTTTTTCACAAATTGAACAACTGAAAATAGAAGAAAAATTATTGTTGTACCTGAAACTTCCATTATCATTGACTAATACTGGAGGAACTGTTGATCCTTTGAGACAACCATTAAATCCATTAGGAAATCGTTATGAAATTCATCAAACTATCATGTGGATTAAAACACACTTAGAAGAAGATCCAGATGTTTCATTACCAAAACAGGAAGTTTATGATGAATATAAGTAAGTAGTTTAACTCCAATATCTTTAAAAAATCATTATATAAATTTTGGAATCATTATTTTAATATAAGAACCAATGTTTTATAGAATAATATAAAATAATAATTTTTGATAAAGTGTTTTCTCTTTTATTTTTAATTTATTCACAGTATGTATTGTATGCGGAATTCTATGAAACCTTTATCAACTGCTGATTTCGGAAAAGTTATGAAGCAAGTATATCCAAGAGTTCGACCACGTAGACTGGGCACAAGAGGCAATTCACGTTACTGTTATGCTGGAATGCGCAAAAGGGTTAAATTGGATCCTCCAACATTGCCTAATATATCCGGCACTCAAACTGTGAGACATAAAATTATTAAAAAATTATTTGTAAGAAATATATATATGTATATTAAGTAGGAAAAGAAGAAAATAATTATTTATTAAAATGTATACGTATCTCACGTTATAATTAAGCATAAAATTGGAATTTTGTATTTTTTAAAAATATTATCTAAAAAATTTTAGGGTGATGAAGTAGATGAAAATATTACTGAAGAAATGTTGGGAGCTGCATCTACATTAATCAGAGAATGGGCAGAAAGCCTCTTAGGCTTGAAATTTCCAACTTTGAGTGCCTTAGCACGTCATCTTGTCGATAATCTTTGTGTTGATACTCGATCTCTATCTGCTGTGTGCATATTATGTGCTTCAGGAAATTCTAATACATCGACAAATAAAGGTTTGATGATTTTCATATATTACAAAAGCAGTTTTACTGAATCCGTGTTACAAATTATATTATATGTTTAGAGTCGAATACAGATATGCGTGTAATACCTATAAGTGGAAAGTCTGGAAAGCTCAGAGAAGCACAATTACAGTTGCAACGAAAACTACAACAGCGAGAACATATAAGGGATCAAAAACACCGTCATCTTGATGCTGTTGTACAGGTACAAAATGTTTTATAATAAATGACATAGTGTAAGTAACAATTATAAACAAGATAATCTTCTTTAAACATAAATGAAACATTTTTTAGATCTAAAATCTGAATATATTACGACAAAAATATAATATGCTATATAAAAGACAGAACTTATTATAATATTCAATAAATATTACAGAACCAGAACAAAGAGAAGACTGTCGATAACAAAGCGGGGGCAAATAAGGGAAATAAGAAAACTAAATTCAATCAGTCATCTCAAGGTACAAATGTATCAAGCGGGCAAAATACATTAACCAAATTGAGTTTATCTGCTGTAGTAGCCAATCGGCAGAAGAAAGTTCTTAAAGCTAGTAGTCAGCCGTGTAACATCTCCCTGGAATCCAACTGTGATAATATAGTGGTACAATCGATTGAAGACGTACAGAATAATAGCAACCCTAGTGTAGTGATGACCAACTGCGTAAATACACAGCGAGATATCAAACCCAAAAATTCCAGAAAGCGTGCCAATCCAATTGTATTGAATCAGCCATCAGAGACCAGCCCTGAAAAACAAACGAAACTTACAGAACAGCAGATGCAAGAGAATGTAGAACATTCCAATGTGTTACTGCCTAAGCTTACATCTATACAACGTCCCGGGAAAATTTCGGTGATACTAGCTGGTAATTTGAAGCCTATCAAGTGCAAAACAAACGAGGCTGCTAACAATCAGCCTGGCAAAAACTGTGATAATGAACCATCAACATGTTCCAAAAGTTGCATTAAAGTAAATGGTTGTCCCAGCAGTTTTGATTCTAGTTCAAACGCAACAAAGGAATCTACAGTTTTAACTAAAGATCAGATTCGATTATTACAAGAAAATTCAAATCTTGCAAGTAAAACCGAGAAACTTGGATCCATTGATTCGGATGCTTTAGATGATTACTTGAACGGAGGTAACAACTCTCAAGAACAAGAGGAGGAATTATTACAGTATTTTCAACAAAGTAATTCATCAAGTTCAGATGTAGAAGCAAATGCTATTGCTGTTGACGAACAAATATCAAGATCTGATAAAGTTTCACAACTAAGATTAATATTACAACAGAATTTGAAAGGAGGAACTGTCCACGCACCTGTTGATGTACTACCTGCTGCAATCATTAGGCAGAATGTTGAAAAACGTGAAATTACTCAAAAGCATAACCTGATACTACCAACTTTGCTAAATCATTCTAATCAGAGTAATACCAGGCGTAGGGTCAGCTTTGAAACGAATGTTATAGAACATGTACAAGATTCGAACGTTATTACCAATACAGTTCCACAAAGCCCAAATACACGTCGTCGAATATTTAATTTTACCCCAATATCACCGGGCCCACATTCACCTATTAATGGTCGCGCTTCCAAATCTAATTCTGCAAACGCCAGTCCATTTGTTTCACCACGAAACACACCTGTGCCACGTTCGAGAAGTAATTTACAAGCAAGTAGTTCCAGAGCTCGTGCTCACAAATCTTTGTCACGTTCAATATCTTGCAGCATGCCTTATACCAGTAAGAATGATACCTTCGTTGTTCCCACAAGTGGTCCGGAATTAGTCAAACAAGCATCGTCTACACCACAGTTACCGTTGATTTCTACTAAATCGTCGGAAGTGCAGGTAGATAGCAGCGGTACAGCGCAAATTTCAGTTACACCAAAAAGAGAAGGACAAGGAACACAGTGTGCTGCATTTCTAACTTCTGATTTAGCACCGCAAAAACAGTTACTCATTAATTATCCAAGTCAAGAAAATTTGCAAGAAATTAAAAACGTTTATCAAAAAAATCAGCCTGATCAAGAAATTAGTGAATTGTTTCATAATAACAAACAATTTACTAATGAACTTTATAGATCGCAATCAGTTCCATTGCATAGAATGGTTAATCCTGCATTAATGTCGCCTATTTCGACACAACATTGCTTATCATCCTTTCAAAGCCAGAGCTTTAATCCATCTACAAGCAGTTCTATAGCACCTACACCAGTACCTAGTGAGTTCAACGATTTTGGATCAATAGGTCAAACAGAAGGAACTTCAACGTATTTGCTTGATGACGTTGATCCAAATTTTATGTCGGATGACCAAAATTTCTTAATGAGCGACAAAGAAATTACGCCTGAAAACATAACGAATATATTAAATATTTTAGATGAAGAGGGAACTCAGAGTTTGCAAATTTTACCAGAACAACCTGCAGAAGAAGGCTTGATAGAAAACAATTCAATAGTGTTGGATGCTCTACCTAATTCAAATTTAAACTTGTCGGAAGAAGATATGTTAGATCCATCAAATGTACTTGATATTCCAGTAGGCGGAGCCTTACAGAAAATAATACAGTCACGCTCGTATCCTAATACACCACTACCTGTGCCAGTATCGACGTATACACCATCTTATACAGAAGATAGTAATGGATCAAGATCGTATCCTTCGACACCATTACACACAGTTCAATCGCAAGAAACTTATCAGGAGACTAATGAACCAATGCTATCGAGCCCTACCTTGAACTCTTTAAATTTACACAATGAAACTGCAAATGAGTCTACTTCTAGCAGTTTGTGTAGAAACGTTGTGGATTTGCTTGAAGCTAATTTTCTTGGAGAAACTGATACAGAAACAAATGATTTGGACCCACTTGGTAATTTCGATGGATTGCAAGATGTTGATTCATTGACACCGTTGTTTAATGAAGTGACAGAGCCTAATCGTTGAAAGCATACACAGAAGTAATTCATGGATTTCTTGTGATTTTGCATAGTAATCTACCAAAGGTTGGAAAAATAATTCTTAAACTGTATGTCCACATGACTTCATTTTATGATAATGATACTTTGCATAAATATTCCACTTTAATGTGCAAAGGATTACAGTGACAGTATAAAAGGATTGACAAACAAATCCTAGTTCCTTATGCTAATATCAAACGATTAATGTCACAGTGATTACATAAGGTTGCATCAATTTGAGCTTTTTTCATAATAAATATCTCATTCATACTTGATAGAGTTACAGCAACGGAATATTTTTATTTTACTTTATGTTTATAATTACATTTTACGCGAATTCGTAATTTTTTTATTATTTGTTGGAACATTTATCGTTACCGGCTTCATGTTGCACGATGAAAAAAATATTACCAAAATTAATCTTTTCAATCTATCGTTTTAATTGCAATACCATACGAACATAATAATGGGAACGGCTCATAATGGAAAATTTAAATGCAAAGAAAATATCAAAAATAAAAAAAAAAAAAAAAAAACGAAGAAAAAAATTGACTACAAAATTAAAAGTAATTTCCAAGCAGTTATAAGTGTGTGTACAGTTCAATTCGGTACATGAAGAGCAGAATGAAAAACTGCCAATCATATTCTTCTTAGACTTGTATTGCTTATTTTTTAAAGTAAGTAAAACGAAAAAGAAACCACTGTGATGCAAATATAAATCTTTGAACATTGTATATTTCTTGAATTTGCCACTAGTGAAACTAAAAAGTGTAAATGTCTCCAGAGGAGTCTTAGGTGTCTTTGGTGGAACATTAAGTTTACAAGTGTGAAAAAATATGACGAAGAAGTTGCTCAAATAGAGCGATCGTCGCTGTGAAGTATTTGAGATTCGAATAAGTGGAAGTTGATTTTATATAAATACTTTATATTCATCGTTTCGAAACGTTTGTTTGTAAGTCATTTAAGAACGCGTTATTGCGACTTTGTTATTCAAGCGTTTCTAAGAAATATTTACGATCACCTGCTGGACATTGGTGAGCTTCTTTTTACATAACAATCGGTATTGAACCCAGTATGTAGTACTCTTTTTCCTTATCGGAAAATGATCGAAGAGCGAGTATGTAAATTTGTAAATGTTTTATTTTACCTCATATTTGTATATATATATATATATATATATGTGTATATATACATGTATATGTATGTCAAATTTGTATTTGATTGATAAAACATCACATTTTAGATCAGAAGTATTCAAACTTCATAAATTTGCTGATATTATTTCTTAACTTTTATACTCTCCGTTCTCTTATATTATCTTTTTGTATTTTGGATTTTATTATTAATATACCTACTAAACTTATTATTACTACAAGCCCTTTTTATACAGTTTCAAACTGTTGCTTTAAATTTGGTTTTTAAATGTTAATAGCGTCTCTTAAAGATTGATAAAAATTCGTGCAATTGGATAATTGAAGTTTGAGCACTTTTGTTTTAAACAAAGAACAAAAAAAAAAAAAATTTTTTTGTAATACAAAAGACGTAAAATTGGGTATTAATGTAGCGTACTGGATTCTGCATCGATAATAGTGCTAAATAATTATTGCTATGGCGGGTCTTCCTGGTATGTCGTTTTGTTCGTCAATGAAATCCGAATTACCATAAATACACCGCCAATTTATATTTTTCTATGGCGCTCTCGATCGAGAATTTTATGAATTGGATAGTTTAATCGATTTTTATTCCTAATGCATCGTGGTTACTTAGCTTTCAAAGCAGAAAAAGTTAGATCTTTCATAGATAATCCGCACGAAAACGGATTGTATGTCGATTGCGATTGAATGAATTTCATCACTTAAAATTATTTTTCACGTTGAAGTTCTTAAACGATGCGCTTCACATCGTAAAGTATTAGATTTTTATAAAAATATGGGGTAAATGTTATTTACTCGCAAATGATCATGAACGCACGGCATTTGCAAGAATTCTATATTGTCATTCTGTAAAGGATTATATGGCGTTACGAAAGTTAACACCATGTAAAATATTATATAGTATGATTTTTGTGAAATCTTGTTCTTTGAGAGTTACTATTGACGTACAGATAGCATGAACCAAATCACGTGTTCTCGTTAATCAATTGTTAACAATCAAACAAGCAATTATTGTGACAATAAAAAAGAAAATAACAAGAACTAAAAGTAACGATACGTTTGACGTTCACGTTTTTGTATCGGCTTGATTAATTTCAATGCGTTTAATTACTTTACGCTTAATTTTTGGTAACGTTATAGCCAACTAGAGATATCACGAATACGTATTTTGGTTTATGCTATTGCCATATAAGACACTACATTGCTAATACCGGTTTTTAATCGCCATTTCACGTACCGTAACTGAATAATCGTGTGTGGGAATCCGAAGAATTTCGAGTCTCGTGAATCTAGATAATGTTACGCATGTAATCAAGATTTTCAATTTGTAACCTGCACGTTTGTATTAACCTTTTGAAGCATATATCGAGCCATTGCAACGACCCAAACGTTCGAGAAGCAGTTTTTCAAATTTTTGGGCAAATCATTTTTAGACTAAATGTAATTTCTTGGCATATCATCAACTTTTTAACACGAATTAATAAATGAGCGAGTCGAACGAAATTTTTCGAAAAATATTCAAGATACTTCGTATGAAAATGCCGGTCAAGTGTATTTTTATATCTAGAATTCAAAATTATTAAAACGGAACAAAAAAAGGAAACATGGAAAGCATCAACACTTCAAAGGGTTAATAAGTATTTCTGGTAATCGCATCACACAATTATAAGCAACAAGAAAACATTAGTTTCCCACGCAGCCTGAAATACAGCAAGTAACGCATTCTTTCTATGAAATGAGTTACAACGTAGTTTCAAATATTCTAAACTGTTGAAACGATTAATAAGACGGTAATCTTATTGTAAGGCGAGTTGTGAATTGTACAAACGTAAAACAAAAAAAGAAAAAAAAAAAACATCCGATGAACCAAGTAGTGATTTGAAACTAGTGGTTAATTAAATGGACGAAAAGAAAAAAGAGAACTCGACCTTCCATGGGTTGTGAAATGAAAGAAAAAAAAAAAATAAAAAAAATAAAAAAAGTAAAAAAAAAAAAAGAAACGGAAAAGAAAAAAGAATTAACGAAAAATGTAAATCGAGCAAGTATAAGAAGTTATTGGACGCGAATGAATAACTTTCATTAACTTGACCAAATGATCGAAGATCTTGGAAATTTCTATAATACATAGTACTACTATTTATAACTCGTAAGTGAAAAAAAAAAAAAAAAAGAATATGTACTACGATATTACTTGTTGTTGTACGCACAAAGATTTTAGGTAGGAATTATTCGATATTATCGTGTAATCAGGGTTTGTCTGTGCTGTTTGATTTACAATTTAAACTTATCTAGATACGAATATCGATGTATTCATGGAGGAAGAAAAAAAAAAAACTCAAATGTTTTTACGAGACTACAATGTGCAATAATCGTACTATCCTTCGTTTGCCAAAAAAAAAAAAAAAAAAAAAAAGAAGAAGTTTAATGCTATAAAATGCTAATTAACAACACGAAAATAAACGTGAGTCGTTAAAATTGATACTGGTATCTAGACATCTGTAATGTAACAGCACCGATATATAAAAAAAAAAAATAATAATAATAAAAAGAAAAGCGCAGAAACAAATTATATTGAAACATATATACATTCATATTTACACGGACAGTCAATAGATATAGTTATATTTAAACGAAAAAATAATGACGATCTTGTCTGCGTATAAAATCGTGAACATCATTTTGAATACAATGTAATATCGAAACAAATCATTTTTAATGAAGACGAAAATACGCCGATGAGACAAGATTGTTCAAATGGGCATGGTATAACTAAATTACCATACGATCTAACTTTGCACTGTATTTTTTCCCTCCATCGGAAGTTCGTCCCTTCGTGGGTCATTTACATTTCTTTATTGATATTTTTTTTTGTATTTTTTTTTTTTTTATTTGTTTTTATCTATTCGTTTTGTTACGTTAACATATAATTTCACAATACAGCGATATGTCTCTTGTTGCAACAAAAGTTTGGGTAGAAATATTATTTACGTTGTTTAACGATTCATTTGTTCTTAAATTTAAGTGTAAATTTCGACGGAGAAAAAATGGAGTACAAATGGATTATTACTCGGATATTAACAATATTGCATGGGGTAGGACAATTTCATAGATCAGTCAAATATTATATGTCGTAATTGTAGAATGCAATAATTTATCGATCGTCACAATTATAAAATATGTAGAATGAGATAATTTTCATAAAACAAGATCCATCGATCATAAATTACCACGAAGATCTTTTTTTTCTCAAAAAAGTATCGTTCAAATTCTGCTAATTTGATTCGAATTTCCTGTTCTACTGTTGTCACAAATGAACAGCATTATCCTACGCAACCAAAAAAAAAAAAAAAAAATGGAAAAAAATATGTGAACAAAGTACGTTGCAAGTTGATTTTATTGGTAATTATTAAAAAAGAAGAAAAAACTCGCCTTGCTTATTTTCCGTCAAATATATTTATAATATACGTAATCTTGCCACAGTTAAACGATCTGCGTTTTGTTTCTTGTCAAAGATTTTGTATCACTTTCAATAACTAATGGAAAAAAAAGTTGACCTGGCGATATTACACAGCTATAACGCCGTTTCAGAGGCTTATCGGTCTTCGAAGGATCGCTTTTTTTGATTCTTCAAGATCCTTTTGCTTCGTTGATGAAAAAAAAAAAAAAAAAGTAATAAAAAAAAAAATAAAAATTTCTCTACCCATTTTGTATGGTCAAATGTCAGGTAGACTAAATCAAGCAATAGGAAAGCGGTATTCCCATTGCGTGTGCTAGTGTCACTGGCAATTTATTTTGCTTTGTAAATAAAAATTCTTTTTTAGTAAAAAAAAAGTGCAAAAAAATCATTACAGAGAAACATAACAAATGTAGTTCTTTCTTTATTCCTTGTAAGGTAATGATAAATTCCCATTATTATTATTATTATTATTATTATATTTTTTCATTTTTTCTTTTATTATTGTGAAATTTTGTAACACATAGAATTTTATGTTCTAAATTAGCTTATACGCTACATTTTAATATTATTTGTTACCCTATTCTGAAATATTTATCTTTGAAGAATTTCTTTCAAATAAAATATTTTCTAAATTTAAATAAATTTTTATGTTCTATATATCACCGTAGAGCTTTTACAATTAATGTTGAAGAACATTTTTTGTATTGGCATTTTTAATTATATTTGGAGTTATTTTTTCCATTAATTAGTTCTATGTTATAACGGTTTTGCATTATATGTTAAAAATTTTGTAAAACTCAATTCGCATTACGTGTACACATCGGTAAAAGCAATTTTCATTTTTTAAGAAAAAATATCTGTAGCATCTAAGTTTTAAATCCCACGTGAAAAAATTTATGTTAATATTAAAAAATTTACAATGACAGATCTAGTTATTGATTGATTCACTATTTTATTGCTGAAAAAACATGTTTTGTTCAAAATTGAATTTCTTAGAATTTGCACCTCACGTACTACACTTTGTTAACATCAATTATTATCAATTAACTGTTTAGAGAATTTAAAATGTTATGATTTCTCGAAGTTAGTAAGCTGTGATATTTGTGTGAATATTTTTATAAATATTTTTTCCTATACATCAGTTTATTGTACATATATATCTTAATCTAATAGAATTATATTACAGATTATTCTCCTTGGTTCACATTTGCTCATAGGTGAACTTTGTGTACTTTATGCAAATTATTTATTAAAAAAAAAAATTTGAATTTAGATTTCATAGCCGTATGTTTTAAAAACGATATATATACATTAAGTGATATTAAGCGCTATTAATTGATCTGTCAGTGTCTTTAAATTTTGAATAAAATAAAAGGAATAAGCATAAATGAAATATAGTCACATGAAGATGTATTAGAGATAGATCTAGATGCAATAATAATAGTGTAATCTGTATGGTATAATGTCAAAATAGATAGGAATTATACGAAATATAAAATATATGAATACATATATAATTTTGTATAATTTATAATATCTATATGGTAAATAAAATGTTAACAGTGTATAGCCTAAATTTTATTAATCCTTCTACATGTTATTATTTATATATTATTATTTATATAGATGTTTTGTCCAAACTAAAATACATTTTTCTTTCAATCGAAAAATGACAACAAAATTTCAATACTATACTTTATTAAAGCATAATAGTTGAAGTAATAAGTAATAGTTGTGATGAAATTAGGATTTGTTATTCGAAAGATGAATTTATAACTTGGAAAAAGAAAATTATTATACTAAAAATATTTTACATATTTCTAATGGGGAACTTTAATTTTTTTCTTTTTAACATAATGTTAAAAATTGAAATTAATTCCACTAATTAAAAAAAAAAAAAAAAAAAAAAAAAATTTATTGCAATATTAGCAACCGAAATACAACTGTGTCGTATAAATTTAATAACACTGACACATTTTTTTACATTTTCAGAATTCTAATTTATGAATTCTAATTTTAAGATTATTGCTATAAATTTTAACAAATATAACATTTTTACAATACATAATTATATATAATTCTGCTTTTATATATAATAATGTACAATATTTCATACTTATGTCAATTTGTAATATATTTCTATATTGTCTTAATTTGTTTTTAATTGAGACTCTGTAAATTAGTAATCGGCTGTGAAAAATAAATTTACATGAACTATGATATGAAATTTGATGTTTTAAAAAATAAGTAACTAAATAATTAAATAAATGTTATATATTACAAAGTTCTCAACTAAAAACTATAGTACACTTTAATTGAAATTGAATAATTCTGCGTTTTTGTAAAATTGTAAAATATTATTATCATAATAAAGTAATATAAAGCATAATTGTAAAGTACGATACTGCACCAAATAATTTATTTTAATTATCATTTTAAATTGAATTTCGGTACGCTAATTATAATACATGTTCAGATGGATCTATAATTCGTGGTTGTGTTTTCAAAGTTTCATTTGAAATTTTTTCCGCATTAATTACAGCTTTTAGATCTTCATAGCTTAATGTTTCATATTTAAGCAAAGCATCTGCTACTTTGTTGAGTTCTTTCGCATGCTTCTGTAATATTTGTTTTGCACGTTCATATGATTCCTAAAAAGAAGCATTGAAATTTTGACTTAAAGGATTCGGAAGTAATATATAGAATCAATATTGTATCATGATAAAATTTACTTGTAAAATGCGTTTCACTTCATTATCAACAAGATCATTTGTACCAGGACCTGTCTTATATTCATCCATATGATTTCCCATGCGAACTCCAAAACCAACCTTTTCAGACATGCCATATACATTTATCATTTGTTCTGCAATGGAAGTTGCAGCCTGAGAAATATTATCATTAATATTAATAATAATTACAATGTGATATAATATAAATATTTTAAAAACAAAGTTTTCACTGAAATTTTATTGAAATTTTATTATAATTTTATTAATTTTATTATTTGCAATTTCTATGAAAAATTAAAACTGAATCATTGTAGCAACTGACAATATTATGGGAGTACTGTTGTATCAATGACAGAGAAAAAAAAATTACTATGCTAAGGAAAGCAATCCATAGTCATATTATCCAATACAATAAGAAATTATGGATATAAATATGAATTGTATCAAAATACCTTAAAATCGTTTTGTGCTCCTACAGTTATTTTATCAAGTCCAAAAATTAATTCTTCCGCAGCTCGACCACCCATTGTACTATCCATTTTGGCTAATAATTTAGATTTTGTTACATGAATTTCATCTTTGTTAGATAAAAACGCGGTCTATAAAAATACATATAAACTATATTACAGAAAGAAGGTGAATTGGACATACAATAATTTACTTTTGAAAAGTTTGCAAATGTAACATTTTGTATTATAATTTTACAACAATATTAATAAAAAGTAATCATTAATTTATAATACTTACATGCCCCAAAGCATGACCATGAGCTAAAATGGTAACTTTATGTAGTGCCGGCGCATCTTTAGTGTAATATGCAACTAATGCATGACCAGCTTCATGATATGCTGTAATTTTATTAGTTTCTTTGTCATTAATTTTTATTTTTCTTTCTGGACCCATAATTAATTTATCTCTAGCATATTCTAAGTGTTTCATCGTTACATATTCTGCATTGTTTATAACCGCTCTTAAAGCTGCTTGATTTACCTTTTAAAATTAAAACAATGGTAACAAAATTAACTTTATGTAAAGTTAGTACTTATTTATAATTAAAATATTACAAGGAAAAATGTAAAATAAATGAATACCATATTTTCTATGTCAGCTCCAGTAAATCCTACAGTGCATTTTGCTAAGTAGTCTGCATCCACATCTTGTGTTAATATTCTTGATAAATATAAATCAAAAATTTCCTTTCGACTTAAGTAATCTGGTTTATCAACAACAACTTCAACATCAAAACGACCAGGCCGCATTAATGCTTTGTCTAAATCATCGCGTCTATTCGTTGCACCTAATACTATGACACCTTCATTTTGAAGAAATCTACAAGTACAAGAACAGAAATTAAATAGTTGATAATTATTGTACATGAAATATATATACATATATCATAATTTACCAAGGTCGTAATTAACCATGAAACTTTAAAAACTAAAACTTCATTTGTTTGGTAAAAGAAGAAAATTGATAGAGAAAAGAACTAAACGATTGAGCTAAAACTATTTTTCCATGCTATGTTAATTTCTTCAATTTCAACATAAGCAAGTATATTGTTTATGTTGTAGATTAATTATCCCCCTTATGATGTACGTAAAATAGTAAAAAAAAAATATTTTGAAAAAATACATTAAAATATATCAAAATAATTAATAAAATAACATGAGAATCAATTTACTGCATAAATATTAATAATTACGTATTGCTTTCGTTATTGCATTTGAAAAGAAAATCATATTATCACAAAATAGTTCTCGTTAATTTCTTCATCTCTTCTGCTATCAATTTCTTTTGTTTTCACATATAACCCATATTAGTTCCTAGAATCATCTTGTATGCTGCAAGAAAAAAAAGATAAAATTTTTAGTTTACCCGTCCATCTCTGTAAGTAATTGATTTACTGTTTGATTTGCATATGGGTGAAGAGCTGAATTTGTTCGTTTAGCACCAACAGAATCAATTTCATCTATAAATATTACAGCAGGTGCTTTTGCTTTTGCCGCTTCTGAAAAAAAAAAAAATAATAAATTGCAAATGAACTGTAAAAAAATTTTAGAATATTTGTGTTAGAATTACGTAGAATAATGCAAAGTACAAATAATATCAAAATTTATTTTAAATTTTAATCCAAAATAAAGTTATTCTTATTATTTAGTTTATATTATGTAAAATTGAATAACTTTTGTAGGTCGTATTTTCTTGTTGTTCTAAAAATAGAAAAAATATTTGAAGTAATATAGTTACTAAATAGGACACTCGCTAAATCATTGTCCAAATAAAAAAAAGAGTATATAAATAGCCAACATTAGAAACAGCTTTAGAATGTTATGGTCATAACATTCGCAGTCATAAATAGCATGTAAGATTTTCAATACATATAGTGTAGTAAAATAATGTTAATTATAAATACTTTACAGTAACATATATTTAATATGTGAAACTATATCAATTACGTAGAAGAAAATAAAACTAAAAAATATATATAACACCATTAAATGATGTTTACCTTATTTTCTCTGTATACTATTTAGAATGTTTTTCAATATTAATATTGTTTTTATAATATTTTGTTTATAACTTACTAAATAAGTCTCGCATTCTACGTGCTCCTTGCCCTACTAGAACTTCATCAAATTCTGGTCCGGCTGCATGAAAAAATGGTACACAAGCTTCACCAGCTACTGCTCGAGCTAATAACGTCTTTCCTGTTCCTGGTGGTCCTACTAATAACACACCTTTAGGTAATTTTGCACCAAGTGCAGAAAATTTTTCGGGATTTTTCAAAAATTCAACTATATCTCTCAATTCTTGTTTAGCTTCTGCAACCTAATTATGTATAAGTAATAGTAAACATTTAGCGATGCGAGAAAACCTAATATTAAAATTTTTTAATGCTTTACTTACTCCTTTAACATCATCAAAGGTTACGTCTGTTGTTTCTGGTCTAAATCTAATACCATTCATCGAAAATCGTAGTCCACTTCCCACTGCATAAACTATAACATAAAAAACATGAAAAACTGCATTATTATTGATAATTATTGTTTCTTTATCATAATCAAGCATATTTAATACTAATGTATAAATTAAAATAGATGCGTTAAGAATCGAATTAATTGTTAATTGTTGAATTAAAAGTTCAAACACATTATTAAATCTGCGTACCTCCATACCAAGCTATTACTAATAATGTTCCTGTTAATAAACTAAATATTATTTTACGCCATCCGACGTTCGTACGTATTTGGCGTTGAAGTCCTGCTTCGTATCCTTCGACAAAAGCTGATGTAACTCTTTTATGTTCTTCTGTTGACATTTGACTACTATTGAATAAATTTTTTATCGTTACAGGGTCTTTTTCTTTCAGAATATTTGCTATCCCTGTACTCTATGAAATAAGAAGATTATATAAAATGTATATAAAATATCATTCATCTAAATAATAAACAACTTATTATCTTACTGTTCCAGAAAATTGACCAACCCATTTCTTAAATTTATTTATAAGTGATGACCTTTTTTCTAATTCTGCATTTACATTACGTTTTGTTCTAAAATTACGAATTTGTACATGATAATTAAATGGATTTTTAATGCAAAAAGTACATAATGTTCTATGATGATGTTTTGATGATAAACACATAGTAGGCAAAATAATTTCTTCAGTAAATTGTATATAAGGAAGTTTTTGTTTGTTTTGTGTAAAATTCAATTCCGACACATAAGATACTTTCCATTTATTACTTTTCTCTAAATTTTTCTTAAAAATTTTCATGGAAAGTTGATCTAATACTACCAAAACATTATTTGTTTTTGTATCAAGCATTGTAATTATATCAGACATATGTGCTTTGCCTATTAACATATCCAAATAACTTTTTGCAGCCTAAAATAAAATATAAACTTAATAAATTATCATTAAAGTTTTATATAATGTAATACCAAAATATCTTACTTCTGACAAATTAGAAGAGGAGATGTCATCCACAGGTTTTTTAAATTCATTTTGTCTTTTAACTTTAGTTGAAAATGACGTAGATTTTGGATTAACAACCGAAGTTAATTGTGCCAGATGATATAACACCTAGAAATATTAAATAATAATTCTTTTATTTAGAAATTTAAAAAAATCATATCTTGAAGCGAATATTTTTCTTTTGTGACTTTAAAAATTAATTACGATAAAAGTATGTTATGTAAAACTTAGCATATTTTATATTTAAAGAAGTTTCTTTTTAACAAATAATATGTACAATAATGATATAAATTTCATAAGTTTATAGTATTATAATAAACGTAAGGTTATGAAATAAAAATTTATAAATACATAAAAAAAATATAATGTATATATGCACTTGTTACGTTACAAAACGTTAGAACTCTATATGCTAACCAATATATTAAATTTAAAAATTCTCATGTGATTGTATCAATACAATAATAACACGAACCTGATTATGAGGTTGGAAAGAAAACATTGAAGATCAGTCCTGTTTAACAGATGTAGAAAAATAGGTGGAAGTATCACTTTTATAAATGAAAATGAATTGGACTGCTTCTAACGTTTTATTGTATATCCAAAAAGATTAAATTACATGACATCAATATCTCTAGTGCGAAACGTAGTTCTGACACTGCAAGGTAACGGAAATGACTGCTGCCCCTACGAGCTTCCGAAAGTTTCAAATCAATTGAGATACGATTTAAGATTAGGCAAGACGCATCGAGTTTTTCATAAAACACGTGCTTTTTATAACTCAAGATTTTATTATGCTTGCAACAGCAGATTTGATTTTCCAATCGGATTGTTGGACTGATAATAATCGCATTTCAAAACAACTGTTCCGTGACTTCTGCGCGTTCTTCACTTATTTTTAAATGAAATTTAGTTCTGCCAAACAACTTATTTTATAAATTAATTTATATCTATCAACTTTACTGTACAATATAAATTAATTTATATGCATCAACTTTATTGTACAAT
>SMSQ01021730.1:0-13826 GCA_019453375.1 Ctenoplectra terminalis | reverse complement strand
TTATTGTACAATATAAATTAATTTGTATAAGTTAAACAGATAGGTACGGAACAAAATATGGACCAACGAAAACTCATGAAGTGATACAGGACTTTTACCAAGCAATATTCATTAATAATATTCATTAACAATAGAACAGATATTTGCAGACTCAAGTATGACTATTTGATTAACAAAACCATTAACTATGTATCTTGTAAGCTATACAATCAAATTTTATTAATTACCCACTTTTTAATTGAATGTAAGAGTTTTTAAATCTCAAAACGGAAGTATGAGATATAGAACCATCAACGACTTTAACGTTGCAAAAACATATAGAAGTTACCCTAAAATTTCTACAGAAAACCAATATCTACGAAAAAAAATATGATTATCAAAAGAAGAAAGATAACTAGATCAAGCCGTTACTAATGGCCGAAAGATCAATGTGACGTAAAACCGCAAATGAGATATAATATAGCCTATCATACAATGTAAATTTGTGTCACCCGCTCCGGAAGTCACGTAGCACTCGTTATCATTCTTGTATCACATGCGGCATTATCAGTTCAAAATACAATAAGAGAACAGCACTACTTAGATGATAGGAATTATAATTAAATATCGCGATAGTCAATTATTCAATATGCAAATCACTGGTAATAGGTAACGCATATATTAACTCTCCAGTTGTGGATGACGTGAAAATCACGTAAACGACGCGATTATCGCGTTTCTGAAGTATCTAAACACTGCCAAGCAATATTTTTCTTGAATTGAATTATATTTTGTAATTGAATACATGGAGTAATCATTTTATCAATCATACTTCTTGTAACAGATGCGTAGTATTCTATGGAATAAATTAAATATAATAAATTGTATATAGAAATTTGTAGAGAAAATATATTTTTTTAAGCTGTACATATAAAAATCATATTTTCTCACTTTTTCGACCAAATAATATGAATACATAGGACAATGTTAAATTAAAAATGAATTTTAAAAGAGCATATTAAGAAAATAAAATTTTATTTCGCAATTTTTATGTTATAATTCATCTTACCAAATAATAATTTTTTAACATAGTTATTACTTATTATAATTGAACACACTATTTAATCTATTTTTTTAATACATTATAAAAATAACTAAATAAGATTTCAAATAATATATAGGTATCAACATTTGCATACATTTCATAAATCAAATTTAAAAGAAATATTTACATAAGTAAATTATAAATAATATATACATATATATAAATAATGGATATCAAAATTGATGTAAAATATAATACATGACTAACTCATAGTTACTTACTTTTTATTGTTTATTAGATGCTATTAAAAAATTACTATCTATTTTTTGTAATAGATTTGATGAAAACATATTTATAAAGAAATAAAAGGAACTGTTTAAAGAAATAAAAACTTTATAACCCAGAAATAAACAATTGAAATGATTTCATTATTGAAAAAGTTAAATGTACATTTATATAAAAACAGTACCATAAAAGACTTCCAAAATATGAAAACATTCTACAAGATACTTACATTTTCATCATATTCTATGTTTTATATTAATTTATTTTACTTTCCTATTCAAATACTTTGTTTAAACAGTTTTTATGTTTCATAAATATTTTATGATTACTTGCTATGTAATTTTTCAATACAGACACTGAGCTCTTGGAGACATTCGAGTAAATTATCCATATTAGCACTTGAATGTCGAAGACCTGACTGTTCTCCACCAATTCCTTGTAGTTGACCTAGCTCAAAATGAAGTTTAGCTAATTGCTCTTGTTGTTCTCGTATTTGTGTCATTTGTTCCATGCTACAATCTTTTCCTGCATTGAAATAACATTGTTTATTTCGATTCTTTATTTACACCATAATATAAACTATATTTTATGCATAAAACCATATTTCACATACCAAATGCTCGTAAATTACCACTATGAAAATCTTCCAAAAGCTGTAATAAAGCTTGTTCCATGCGCCTAACATCAGGAACCTCTGACAAAAAGCAATGATGTTTGCATGGCACCGTAGCTTTATTTTATGACACCAAAACACAACCAAAAAATGCAATGAAAACATAAAAACACTTAAAACACAAAAATATATGGAAAATTATAGTAAAAAATGTGTGGAATATTATTGTAAAATAATATAATAAAAATGATAACAATGTTATGTAAAAAGCATCTAAAATGATGAAACTATATAAATTTAAATGAAACTAATTTATGTTAAAAAACAAATGTTTGTGTCATATCGAGTCATAAAATTATTTGAAAAGTATTATGATAAAATTTTAAGTGCATATTAATGAATATACAATACACAATAATATATAACTGAAAATTAAGTAAAAAATTATTCCTTAAATGTTGCTGCAAATATTTTTTAAATACTTAAGTTACATTTTCATTATAACTATTCTGAATATTTTGAAAAATTACTATAAAACATAAAATTACCTCTATGTTGACGATTAATTTTTGATAATTCTGGTCGATTTGGCTTTTGCTTTTCCTTCTCATTCATGTATGTCAAACGAGACTGATTACCATGATTTGAAAGATTCACGGCATGACCAGAAACCATAGATCCTTGACTTGTTGCTTGACCAGAACTTCCTTTACTAACAATTGGTGATGTTTGTACATTAGTTTCCCACAATACTTGTTGCTGAAATAATGAATTTAATTATTTTTACAAAGTAACGCATCTTGATTTATAAATTAAATTATTATAAACAGTTGGTTAAATTGAAGAATGTGAAAACAGATTTTAAAGATTGAAGTATTAAAAATTTATACAAAAAAAATAAGAGGAAAAATAAAACATATTTATTTAGCTATTTTAGTATAGTTGACTTTATAGTTATTTCAATATATTTAAATATATTTATTGCTACAACAATATTCTTAATTAAAATGTTTAAGATATGTAAAAAGCATGTAAGTTCTAAATATATTTTTAAATTTTTTATTCCCATTATTTATATTAAAAATCTGTGGAATAAATACGTATAGAATATTTGAACATACGTTAGAATAAATTGTTTAATGTATAGATAGGTGTCTATTAAAAGTAAAAATTTCATTTAACTTTTTGTAACTTTGAGCGATATCGTATATTATTTATTTGAATAAAAAAACTAAATGTTTAATACTAAATTCATACCGATATGTGAGAACTATGCGTATCATTTTTACTAGGATGATGAGACCTTGCTGGTGTTGAAGGTGGTGTAGCTTCTCCACCGTGATTTAATGGTTCCTCGCATTCTTCTTCCTGAACTAGTTGTTGCAGTTCACCACATTTAGACTTTTCAGCCATTCTAAAAAATGTATTACTTTAATAATAATTTGATTTTTCATTAAACTTAAATAACTTTTATATTTTCATCTTTAAGTAATGTTTTATAAAAAAAAAAAAAAATAAAGAAAAGTATATTAAAATTTCCATATACATATACAATAAGTAACAGTAAACTTTTACCTGCATTTATAAAACTTGTTATTATATTGACATTAAAAAGAATATAACTTAAAACAACATAATTGTAATTTTTCTATCTGTAGGTATTGTTACAATTTAATCATAGTATAACCATAAACGAGGTACAGAATAGACCTAACATCTTATGGGACTTCGTGTCCCATGTTCTGAAATACCGATCGTGTAAAAAATCGGACGTTTCGTTATGCCCTCTACGATTTAGAGCGGTGAGTTTGGGAATTATATATAATTTAACCACCGAACTTGGTAAAGTTAACTGATATAAAAAGATTCTCTTTTGTTACGTCTTTATACAGGGTGCGTGTAATAACTCTGGAGTCCTTTACTTTTTATCATATTGCAGTAGAACAAAATTTTTTATCAAAAATGCATGATACAAGAGCACACATCCTTTTATGAAAATAAATTTTTTTTTAATTTTATTATTTAATAAAATTGCATTATTTCTTAATTCATTATTTAATAAAATTGCATTATTTCTTAATTCATTTTTTAATAAAATTGCATTATTTCTTAGTTCATTATTTAATAAAATTGCATTATTTCTTAGTTCATTATTTAATAAAATTGCATTATTTCTTAATTCATTATTTAATAAGAGTGGAATTACCTACATATTTTTTTTACATCATTTGATAGTGCAACTCGATATGAATTCATCAATCCGAATGAATGAAATAATGAAAAATTTTATTATTTATATGATATAATCAGTGATAAGAATAATTATTTGCTGACTTAAGTTTTCATGGTTATACAATTTTCAGATGCACGTTTCACATCTTGATACATACACGCAAATGAATTATCTGATTATCTGCAATTTCTGATAGATGACATTTATGTACCTACATACACCTCAGACCTTATGTTGATAAGAAATGTAAATTGACTGTTGTGATTTTTAAGAAAATATTCATAAACAATTAATTTTTAACTTTTGTTTTTGTATTAAAAAAACTAACGCAATGTAGTTGAAAAGAAATTTAAATTAAAATACTCATTCAAGTGAAAATTATCATGTAAGAAGTAAATATAATATTTTTCTTATAAAATGAAAAGTTATGAAACAAGAATAATTTATTATAAATTATGATACATTATTTACTTGAAATATTTAATATGATTTATATTATTTATAATAAAGGAAACATTTTTTTTTTTTCAAGCCAAAGATATAATTAATGCTTTTATTAATATGAAAACATATAATAAATGCTTGGCATAACATTAAAACTTCAGCAAGGACAAACAAACAGTAGTCTTTGATAGTTTCTTCTATTGAAGCAAGAAACAAAATGTCTAAACCAGAAGTTCTTTCAATTAATGTTATAAGGTAGTATGTTATTAAATATTAAAAATATTCCTTGTTAGCTGTTAATAAATATAATTTATTTATTTAGTCCTGAAGGAAAAATTGCAAGTTTTATTGTGACATCGGACATGACTATAAATAAAATCAAAAACATTGTAGTAAAACATTTCTACAGTGATAATACATCAAGAAATTCAACTAATTTTCGTTTAATTCATTCATCCAAATTCAAATGGCTTATGGACGACCGTAGCCTAACCGATGAGAATATTGATAAAAATGGTAGAACATTAATTGATTGAAATTTTACATTTAATTTTCTTATATAAAACTTTCTTTATTATAGATGAATTAATATTGACAAAGATTCGTCCAGCATCTATAAATGAAAATTTATCCGAAGAAGCTTTGAAAGGTCCAAGCGAAGAATTAATATTACAAGTTACAAATGATTTACCTATACGTAATCCACCTAAACATATTCCATCCCTTCATTGCCCTGCAGATGTAAATATAAATGTGAATATATTTCTAAAATTTTTCGCACGAAGAAAATTTATATTACACATTTTATATTATAGTTTCAGAACGAAGTACGAAAAATATTAATAACACTTGTGAAAGCATCGGCAAAGATTATATTGTACATGCCAGAAGCAAACAAGTTTTATGAAATTTTGAAAGAAAAATTAGAGGCAAGATGTAAACCAAATATTAATCCAAGTACTGTAAAAACTCTTACAGAAATGGGTTATTCTGAGAAAAAGGTTCTGAAAGCTCTTCGCTTACGAAAGTATAAACAATTTATTATTCAACTTAATGTTTATAAATATTAATGAATTAAGATATTCACATATCACAACGTCTGTAGATATTGTCTGTCAATTTATATGTTATGATAAAACATCTAATAATGTTGTAAATCTAGCTTCGTATCAATACAATTAGATATATGTTATATTAAAAACATTTAACTAAACGTTTGTGCTAGAAAATCTATTGAAAGTAATATATTATACTTAGATTTTTAATTTGTTATAGATCAAATATGATGGAAGCATTAGAATGGTTAACAGAACATCAGAATGATCCAGAAGATGATGATGATGACTTAGATTTGATATCTGTTGAAAAAGGTAATGATAAAGATGTTGCAGATTCCAGTTCATCTGTTTATACATCAAAAATGTCTTAAGAGAAGCAGGTATTAAATTAAATTAATAAAGGAGGTAATTATTCAGATAATATTTAATACAAACTGACTACAAACATATTCACAATATAATTGGAAAGGTAGCGTTTACTTATAACAATAAAATAAATTAAACACGTAGAACACTTTTCGTTTAAAAGCTGGTTATTATAAAAATTAAATTTTTTTATTTCAACAAGTATACACTGAAAAGAAGGAATCCTTTAATTAAAATATATAATAAATTTATAATAATATAATAAGTGTAATAAAAATTGTAATAAAATGTAGTTTGATATTTAATTTTGTTTTGCAATTATAACTAAGTAAATTGGCAATTCTATAGAATGTCAAAGTTCGAAGAAAGAAGAAAATATACTCGGCATAGTAGATCGTTTGCTAGAAAGTTACCATCGTTATAGAAAAATGGATTTCAAACCTAATTCAACGGCGTTACGCTTACTGTTGGAAATGGGATTTGAAAAAAAGAATGTTATCGAGGCACTAAAAGTTACTGGAAATAATCAAACCAATGCTGTAAGTAATCTATGTAATTTTAACTTTATTGAATTTTAAGTTTAATCTACTCTTATTTTTAGTGTGAATGGTTACTTGGAGAAAGGAGACATAATTTACAAGACTTAGATAAAGAACTCGATTCAAATAGTCCAATTTATAAAGCAATCATGACGGATCCACTTATCCAACTTAGTCTTACAAATCCTAATATGTTACTTGGTAAAATTATTTTTTCTAATAAATAGTAGTTTTATAAAATTTTATATATTTAATATAATACTTAATGTAAATTGAATTTTTAGTGTATTTATCCATGTTAGAAACACCGGTAACTATAGGTGAACGAATAAGGGATCCCGAAATAGGACCAGTACTTGATCATATTATTGCGACATATCATGTTGAAAAACATACTATTTATATGAATCAATATGTGATTGATTTTTAATTCAACAATTCTTCTGTAAAATGAAATTTTAATATTGTGTACAATAGTAGTAAATAAATATTACACATTTACAGTAAAAGATTTTGGAAGTGTTTCTAATAATACAATCATATATTCATATATTATTGAAATCAATTATTATAGTGACATATTAAATATGTTCAATATATTGGGTTGTCCGGAAAGTTCGTGCCGATTTTCGGTAGGTGCCATTAGAACAGGTCCGAATATGTCGGAATGATTGAAAACAAATGACACGCGTACATATTCTAAAGAATGACAATTCAGACATCTTTAGAGAAAAGTTTAGTTAGGATATATTCATTTTCGTTAGTTTTATACGCTATTAACGGTAGAACTACCGACGATTAAAATAGACTTATTTGTAGCAAAGAAATCGAAATGATAGGTATTTGAAAAAATACTTATATCAGGGGTAATAATTCTTTGTGCGTATTTCGTTTAAAAAATTATAGAAAATCCCTAAAAATGCGCTACTGTAAATTTATAAAATTTCTATGACAAATTACGAGCCGGTCATTTTGACTGGCACGGTAGTTCTAGTGTTAAATATGGAAAAGTTTTTCGCCGAAAAACCTAAAAAAGTTTTGGAAGGATGGGATATTCGAGTTACGCGAGAGATGGAGAAAGATTATAGAACAAAATGGAACATATTTGATTTAATAAATGTACAAGGAAATTGAAATGTGTTGTGTTTGAATTTTCTTTAAAAATCGGCACCAACTTTCCGGACAACCCAATATTTATTTTGTAGCATAAATAAATAGATATAGTAAATTTGTACATATTAAAATGATTTCTTTTGAATTGTTTTTTAAATTATAGTTAATAAATATTTGTAATAATAACAATATATTTGCATTATTCATTTTCACGCGTATATTCATACACATTTTTCAATTTTATTAATTAAAAAAGAAAAAGAATAGGAACATTACATTTCAATAAAAGACGAGGTAAATAGCGCCAAAAAATAGTTTGTTGTCGCTAGTATCGATTTGAAGTTTGACAGATAAATTACACCACGTGTTTAAACCAAATTTTTGTTGTAATAATGGTTTATTATTTTACAAGCGAAGGTATTGTCATTTATCATTCGTTTCATATTTGTTGTATATATTTAAACTTTCTTTTCTTGTACTTCATTAATAAAAATAATAATACTCAATAAGGTTAGGATGGAAATTATAACTTTTTGAATTACAGTGGTACAACCACCGGTAACATTATTTATGGGCATTGACAAATATGAAAGTGAGTTACAAATACTAAACTTTAGTACCATATTTATAAAATATTTTATTTATAATTTTTTAAACGTATCATTTTATAGATGAAGATCTTATAAGGTGGGGTTGGCCGGAAGATGTTTGGTTTCACGTTGATAAGTATTCTTCAGCACATGTATACCTCCGACTTCACTTTGTAAGCATTTTACATTATAAGCGTATTTATCATTGCATATATTATTAACATTCATCTGTATATGTATATAATTCATAGGGCCAAACAATAGATGATATACCAAGTACGGTCCTAGAAGATGCTGCACAATTAGTAAAAGCAAATAGTATTGAAGGAAATAAAATAAATGATGTTGACATAGTGTATACAATGTGGTCAAACTTAAAAAAAACACCAAATATGGAAATAGGACAAGTTGGGTTTCATAGAGACAAAGATGTTCGTAAAATTCATGTTGCAAAACGAACAAATACTATTGTTAATCGACTAATCAAAACTAAACGTTCAGAACAAGTAAATTTACAAGCGGAAAGAGAGCAGAGAGACAAAAATGAACGAGAAGATAAAAAGAAACTTTTAAAAGAGCAAAAAGAAAAAGAAAAAGCAGAAGAGAAACAACGAAAAGAAGAAGCAGAAATGAGGTAAGTTAAAGGCATCGTATCATTATAGAAAAATATTAATTTAAAACATTTTTTAGAATTAACATTATTTTATACTGTTACAGAAGTTATAATTCTTTGTTTAATGCATCTAATATGACATCAAATGCAGAAAATACTGGATACGACTCAGATGATTTTATGTGATGAAATTATTAATATTATTCATAATTTGTGCCTACTTTGCTATTGTTTGGAGTAATAGATAAACATGTTTAAAACAACAAACATGTACAGTTTCAAAGTTTAATTCTTTTATTACTTTAATAGGTAAATACTATTAAACTTTACAAAAGTTTGAGAGAAACTTTTAGTAAGTAAAATCGATAAAATGCTACAAATTAAAATATTTATGAAATCGAAGTAAACTACAAATTTCATATAAATTGCAAAACACTATAAATTTTAGTAATGTATTTTTTTACGTTAATTTTATTGTGTACATTATTATGTATATTAATGTATAAATTAATAAGTATATTGTAATACCAATAACGTACATCAACGTACAAGTATTAGTACTTATTTTGTCTAAGTTATTTATAATTGGTAATTTATACATTATTATTATTAATTGAAATCAATTATTATAAAATATATAAAACTTTTCATTATTTATTTCTATAAAATACAGAATGAAAAATAAATAGGAAATATATTTCATTGTAGAAATAGTTAATTGTATTTCTTATAACAACGTAACATTAACAGCTTCTAAGGCATTAATTATCCACGAAGGATATTCTTTATTTGGGTATATGTTCAACATGTATTGTTGTATAAATTCTGGAAATCTTTGTTCTTTGATACTTTGTCTAATATCACTCATTAGTTTCATTTGAAATGCAATATTGTGAACAGAAAGTAAGTGACATGCAACTGTTTCTACTGTCACAATATGATGAAGATAAGCACGTGTATACGTTTTGCATGTGCTACATTCACACGATTCATCTATTGGTCTCATATCTTTAGAATATTGAAATTGTCTTAAGTTTAGTTGGCCCGTACGTACCAGTGCACAACCAAACCTCTGAAAAAAACAAAAAAAAATTCATCTATTAATAAATTTCATTTTACTGATTTGTAGCATTTTATGCAAATTTTTATAAATTCAATTCAAACACATTATTTATAATTACCGCCGTTCTTGTAGGAAATACACAATCAAACATATCTATTCCCAAAGCAGAACAAATAACTAAATCAGTAGCAAATCCAACACCCATTAAATAACGTGGCTTATTTTTCGGAAGTATATTTGTAGTAAGATGTACCATTCGCCAAAAATCATCTTTAGATTCCCCACCACTAGAAACAAAATCAACCATAAAATAATTGTTCTTTTCATTTAGATCAATACATGAATTATTATTACCTTAATCCACCTACAGCATAACCATTGACTTCACGTTTGATCAATTGATTTGCACATTCTGATCTAAGTTTAGGATCAAGACTTCCTTGTACAATTGGAAATATACTTTGTTCATTTGATCTTTGATGAGCTTTTAAACATCTGTCTAACCATCTAACTGTTCTACAAATAAATAGTGAGTATTAAAATATATTTTAATAAGAATTAATAATACATTTATGTACATTTCACACATGCAATAATGTTTACCTGTGCATTGCTTCTTCTACTCTTGGTCCTGTTAATGTAGTTTTAACCACATCATCAAGTTGCATCATTATATCTGCTCCTATTATATTTTGTATTTGTATAGAGTGTTCTGGTGTCATCATACAATCTGATTCTGTAAAATAATAGAAGCATTTTTAAACTATTTTAATTAACTGTTTCTTATATTTTGGACACGATAAAATGTAAATACATATTGTTTTTAAATTATAACTACCATTGTATGGTGATTTAAATTCGACACCTTTTTCTGTAATTTTTGCAAGCTTTAGTAATGATACCATTTGGAAACCTCCAGAATCAGTTAATAAAGCTCTTTTCCAATTCATAAAATTGTGTAATCCACCAGCTTGTTGCATAATATTTGTACCCTAGAAAGGAATCTCTTTTATTACTGAAATCTTAATTTTTCCTTTAAATTATTTCAACAGATAATTCATTCATTAATATTTTTAATAAATTTATAATAGAAGATTTATATAATGAAGTATTTGAATTTAATAGCTTATTTTAAATCTTTTACATACGGGTCTTGTTCCAAGATGATATGTATTTCCAAGTATAATCTGACAATCCAATTGTTCTAATTGTTGAGGTAATAAACCTTTTAAAGTGCCCTGAAATATTAATATTAAAATATATGATGTGGTTGATTTATGGAGAAATAGTAAAATATTTTATAAGCAATTCATGCAATAAAATTGTTTCTACAAAAATGAATTAATATGAAAATAGACATTACGTGATAAAACAAATTTTTTTATAAACGAAATTATAAAGATTTTAGAATCAATATATTTCTTTGAAACGAAACACCATAATCTTTCAATTTGTTGAGATAAATTCAACGATATGCTGCACATTTAGTTCTTTGTAAAATACTCTGTTATCTCATTTAACGTCAAACATAATTTAACTTACTTGTGTGCCTACTGGCATAAATACTGGTGTATCAACGTGATGATGAACAAGAGTCATTCTGCTAGTTCTAGCTTTTGTTGTTTGACATTCATGAAATATTTCAAAAAGTAATGGTGATTTTGTATGTGTCATTTTTTTTGAAATTTAATAATTTTTTTTTAGTAGACAATATTAACTATGTTCTTTTTTAATACATATATACATATAATTAAAAAATTTGTATAAACTGTTGTCTATGATCACGTTTTGTACCTATAACAATAATTTATTATAAATAAAAAAACATTCATAGGACACATTTTAATTGTCACATTGTTAAAAAAATGATGTGATGACATATTGTTTTAAATGTAATGTACCCTAAAAATACATACATAAATATACATATCTTACGGCACACGTGCTTTACACTACATTAGGTCTCATGGAATCGTTCCATGTTTAACAAACGTGTAGCCGTGGTTCTATGTGAAATGGTTCAATGCGTATGAGACAAGTGCAGAAATTCTCGCATTAGCCATACAATAATTCGCTTAAAGCCGGCTACGGTGTTTAATCTGGTGTATTATGAAGAAGAAACATTCTTTTGTTTAAAATTTAGCTATAATTTGTTTTTGAGGGTATCAATGTGTGGGTCTTGCTTATCCAATCCTTTATCATTAATTGCAAGGGTTTCCGTTGGCTCCGGGCAAGTGCTGTACCAAGCGGCTAATTTTAAAGAGGTACCATTACAAAAATCAACTCGATAATCAAAATACAAGAAAATAGAAAAACAAATATTAAAAATACAATTTTTATAATTCATATTTCGCGTTAATGATGATATTCTTATTGAATTGACGATATTTTAAAGATGACTCTTTCTGAATATGTATTTATTTTTTAAAGAATATTACATAAGAAACAAACAAGACAAAGTTTCCTAAGTTAAAGAGATTTGTAACGTATTAAATTCTTGGAATAATTCAGTCCTTGTCGGATAAAATTTTTTACCGCATTTGAATAAATAAAGGTTGGTACGTACACATCCAGTAATTTAATTTCACAGTTTGATAGCTTTATTGTAGCTCGGATGTCTACAGTCTTAGTATTTCATACTCGTACGTTCTAGAAGAGATTTGGTTAAAGGATATACGATACGTATAATATATATAAATATTCATAAAAAGTATACCTTAACAAATTATGATCTAAGAATCAATCTAAAAATCATAAAAAAATAACATATACGTAGTTACTATTTGTAAATCAGTTCCTTGATTCGATTTGAGGATTGATTTTTTTTTTAATAAATCAAACATCCCTAGTTGAGGCGACTAAAAGCAGTGATCGATAAAAAGAAGAGGATCCGTCCTAAAGAGCACAAAACAAAAAGAAAGGAACATATTGCAGTTGAACCATAATATTTTAATTAAAAAATCATTCGTTTGGAACGTATTCTATAAATTATAAATATAAACAACACATTTGTTTTTAATACGTAGAGAAAACAGAGAAGTATTTAACACATTTTCTTGAAAAACGGATGTACTTGAACAACATCGCATAAAATAAAACCTATACACTAGAAACTTAATTTTTCCTAGTGAAAAATTGGTATCGTATCACTTTTGTCACAACTATTTTTTCATTGTAGGGTTAGTGTAATGTGTTTTAAAGAATACAACTGTTAAAAAAAAGTAATGCTATTAATTTGTTACCGTTTGATGATAAGTTTACGGCCAAGTTAATTATAAGCAACTTAAAGAAAATAATAAAAAAGAAGAAAAGTTTTTACTTGTCATTTGTAAAATTATGTTGAAACCGAAAGCTCTAACACAAGTACTTAGTCAAGCTAATACAGGTGGCGTAGAAAATACGTTGTAAGTAAAATATTATGTATTAACGTTTTCCTTATTAAAGTTATGAGGACAATGACTTACATGCAATTTTTTCAACGTAATCCAATAACTATATGATGCCATAACATGTGCAAACTTGTAATGTATACAAATGAAATCAAACAAACGAAGTTGAATATTTTTTATCATTATTGTAATTGAAAAAATAATTGTAATATCTTATCACTGGATATTAAATAACAATGTGTTTCAGATTATTAAATAGAGATGGTGGTTTATTAGCTTACAGTGGTTATGGAGATAAGGATGCAAGGGTAACTGCTGCTATTACAAGTAACATTTGGTCAGCTTATGAAAAAAATGGACGAAATGCGTTTAAGGAAGATGAATTGCAATTTGTATTAATGGATTGTGTGGTAATTAACAAATACTTTATTATTAGTTGATTATATTTTATTTAAATTCTATGTAACCAAATATCGTTATTAATATTTTTTAATTA